>JBAJNP010003155.1:0-28621 GCA_036877545.1 Yasuhikotakia modesta | reverse complement strand
GGGTGGAGCAAGCGACTGGAGAGACCGCCAGGGTGGAACAAGCGACTGGAGAGACCACCTGGAGAGGCTAAAGAGGCTAAAGAGGCTGGAGAGCCTAAAGAGGCTAGAGGGCCTGGAGAGCCTGGAAAGGCCAGAAAGCCGTGAGAGGCCAGGAAGGCTAGAGAGCCATGAGAGCCTTGAGAGGCCAGAGAGTCTAGAAAGACCAGACGGAGTGCCTGGAGTGGCCGGAGTGCCTGGAGAGGCCGGAGTGCCTGGAGAGGCCGGAGAAAGAGGTCAGGGTGGCGTGGGAGACTTGAAAGCCCGCCAGGGCGGCGCGGGTTACTTGAGAGCTCGCCAGGGCGGTTCGGGAAACGAGAGCGCCTGCCAGGGCGGCTTGGAAGACCAGGACGTCCAACAGTGCAGATCAGCAGGCCAGGACGTCCAACAGGGCGGATCAGCAGGCCAGGGCGTCCAACAGGGTGGATCTGGAATAGAAAGCACAGATACACCAACACGGAGAGGGTGGCCATGACTTGACTCAGGGAGAACAGCTGCACTTGACTCTGGCAGGGCGGCCATGACGGGTGCCGACTCATGGCAGGGCGGGGCGGCCATGACGGGTGCCGACTCATGGCAGGGCGGGGCGGCCATGACGGGTGCCGACTCATGGCAGGGCGGGGCGGCCATGACGGGTGCCGACTCATGGCAGGGCGGCCATGACGGGTGCCGACTCAGGATGGGGGCCATGACGGGTGCCGACTCAGGATGGGGGGCCATGACGGGTGCTGACTTAGCAGCCATTTTGTCATATGCGACCTCTGTAGCGGCGGCCATCTTGTCATGTGCAACCACTGTAGCGGCGGCCATCTTGTCATGTGCAACCTCTGTAGTGGCGGCCATCTTGTTATGTGCAACCTCTGTAGTGGCAGCCATCTTGTCCTGCTCCTTTGCATCTCCCACAGTAAATGATGAACCACACAGCAATAACATAAGATCCAAAAACCCCATTAAAGGCTGTTCATCCCTCTCTGTCGCTAGCAAAGGTTTGTTAAGTCCCCGTCGGCACAAGTCCTTCAAAAACCGTTCATCATAGAAAGAAATTCTGTTAACCAGAGCACAAAACTGGGACACATAGCAGACAGGTAATCACAGGGCCAATCCAAAAACTCAACAATCCAAAACAGGGCAGGGGTCGGTGCAGGCAGCACAACAACAAAAACCAGTAAACAGTCCAAAGTCCAGTAACCACAAAGAGCCAAAAAACCCACAAAAAAAAACACGAGGAATACAGGAACACAGAAAACCACGAAGAACCACAGAGAACAAGGGCAAACCAAGCAAAAGACAATACAACACATCACAACTTCCTGTTTGTTGGCATGCTGTTATATAGCCAGCAAACAGGAAGTTACCAACGAGGAAGCAGAGGAAGCAGATAGACAGTCACAGGGCTTGGGCTCCCTCTGCTGTCCAGGTGTTACAGTTTTATTCTGTCATTACGTCTCCTGTCTGCTATTAGTCCCATCTCTGAATCTGCCTCATGTTTGAGTTTAAGTGTTAACTCCCAAAAATGTATTATATTTGATTAACAGACTAAATAATAACAGACTACACAAGAAGAGTTTAGTGAGACCTAGTGCAAGGCTTATAGAACGGGACCTGAACCGTGGATCTGTTAGATCTATCAATAATAATACCTAAAGAACAACTTTCTTCTTGCTCCTCGACTCATATTCAGTATTTTATGAGCAATTTGTGTCCCTGCCAAAGGTCAACAGGCAGGAATATGAGCAGGAATTTGTTACAACAACCATGGATGCATGGTCCGCAAATCATAAAAGTTAACTACCCAGTGGATAGATTCAGAGACACTTACCGTCTCTTCAGGAGCCTGTCAAAGGATCAAGAAAAGGCACACTTAAAAATTCAGCATTCCAAACAGAGTTGTGTTAACCACCACAGAAATGGCTAGAATTGTGTGAAAGCATTTAGTGTGTTTGCAGCTGAAGAAGATGAGACTGAAGATGAAGAGACTGATGAAGAGGCAGATGTTGAGTTTTCTGATGTAGCAGCATTTCCAAAGGACTTTCAAAAGGATGACTACAAGTTGCCAACCCATCAACGCAATGCCATGTCATTCTTTCCACTTGGTTGCAACCAAAGATGCTGAGGCAGCAGTGGAAAAATTGCCATTTAAAAAGATTTCAAGGGCAACTTTCACCAAATGTCAACGACTTTGGAACAAGCACAGTAGAAGCGTCCAAGGTTTTGACACCATTAAAACCAGACAGGGATGCATGCTGGTTGTGCCAAAAGTTACTTGACTGAATTCCACATTTATAATTCTAAAGTATTATTCTCAGTCTGGCAGATATTCTGGTCCATCACTAATTTCCCAGATCACCCTTTGTCCGTGATCATATTTGTTTTGGTGGTTTGTCTAGTACTGCAACTTAAATTTGCTTGAAGGACTGACTGTTTTTTACTTTGCTTTGTTTAATTGATAAAGCAGTGTTGCCTACCTCAGATGGTTTCTTCTGCTCATGGCGTACCCACGTGCTATTGGTCCCCGTGTTCTTTGAAGATCGTGACCAGGTTGTCACATGACCTGCAAAAAAATGGTATTAAAGACATTAAGATGGCCTTCACTTCTACACTGATCTGGTAAGGGGCATGAGCAGGGGCCGGTTTATGTGTGAAAATGAAAAGATATGAATTAAAACACTGATACAAAACATATTCAAATAAATAAATATGATGAGAAAATAACATTGCTCATCACCCAAAATAACATTTAAAAACATAATCATTTAAAAACAAGAAAATAAATAAACTCATAACATCATTGTTTTTATGACCAATTGTTGCCATGACATTAGTGACATATCATGACTAATGTTGTCTAACCCTACAGCAGTAAGATGCACCGTGATGCTTCCCCAAACAATTCTGCATCAATGATCCAAAATTGTCCAAGCTAAATTGTTAGAATTTTTCATTTTACAACTACATCTAACAATTTGTCTGTCTACACTGAATGCAAAACTGCCATACAAGCTGAAAAAAATCAAAGCCTATCAGAAAACATTATATATTTGCAGCAATATATACACATTATATATATATTAAAATTTAAGACAAATAGTTTTATGGAGTGTGACTTTCGTGTGGGCTCTGCAAAACGTTGTATTGTTGGTTAGCACAGGTAAAACCTGATATTTTATGTCACATTTTAGCACTTGTTGCTTTATGTGAAGACTTGCTGCTTATTTAAAAACGGCACCCCTGAAGCAACAAATATATCACAATATCATCAAAATAGGTGCACATACACAGACCTTTAATGTTGTTTTAAAAACTGCAGAACTGTACATATACTGCCATTCCCCTCACAGAAAACAAAGCAGCACACGGATGACTGTTTCAAGTAGACAGCAGTCTTACTCTCTGACGGTGGCTTTGACACCAAATTTCATGACATAATTCATCAAAATATCCACTGACATGCCTGCCTATTCTACTTCTATTTTGGGGACATATAAAGCCTCATTAGCTTAGTGCAAAGAAAAACATGCAGAGCTGTCAAACTAAGCATGACCTTGTAGCATTTTTTTCTGCAACTAATACATTAAATAAAATTTGTTCAACTAAGGATTAGGCTTAATCTTAATCTGATAGATGATATTATATTCTTGGATGCTGCAAAGACCAGAACACAGCAATCAATACATATTTGTGTTCAATAATATCCTAATTTTTTATCAATATGTAAAATCATGTTATTGACTAGATCTCACTATCTAAAAAACTATCTTCCAGGCAGTTAACTATTATGCTTCATGTAAAACAAATTAACCTGCTGTATTAAAGCAGTAAGATCTGTGCTTTCCCTCTTTGTTCTGTGTTTGACAAAAGTTGAATCACATTATAGTTTTGCTTTTTGTGTGTATGCTGCACACTTCAGTGTACAGCTGAGCAGTGTTTTTCAGCTGAGAGTTTTTTATATTTTTCAATATAAAAGACATAATATAAAAAATGCATAATATTTTCTGAATGTAATCAATTAGTAATAAACATTTTTTTAATTATTCTTATTTGACAACCCTATTAAAAAACACACCAAATAACACATTTCTGAACTTATACATTCATCACCACAATCACACATCCAGCTGATCTGTATTAACAGAATAGATTATGTAGTAGCTGCCTTTTAATCACACTTAGCACTTTTTGGACAACACAAATTTTTAAGTTGCTTAGCCGCACAAATGTCTTATCTCAGAAATACAATTCCACTGAGTGATATTAATATTACATTTACACCAAGTAATTATTTTCAAAACAAACCTAAGCATCACTAATCTCTGCCTGAGGCCTGAGAAAGGCCCGTCCATATACAAGACTAATAATGCGATAAAAAAAAATATTTAAATAATGGTCACCAGCCAATATGGTTGATATCCACATCAACTTTTGCATGTGTTCAATCAATAGGAAATGTTTCCACACAATATTTAAATTAGGCCTGTGATGAAAAAAATGTGCCCAGGTGCAGTCAAGATGGCGTGCAAGGTTTTTTTCCTTTTAATTGTGGGGCTACATGTTTTAAGCCTTGTGTATGAGGACAAGATTGCAAAGGATATTACACTGCATAGATATTGGCAACAAAAGCATAAATGACAGATTGATGGGTTGTGGCCAGTTGTGGTGGGAAAATTGGGCATCCTTTACAGACAATGAACAGATGTGCTTTTGGGTGCAGAAGGAAACTTTCCAGCATATATGCATTCAAATGTGGCTTTGATTGTCTTGCAAAAACAGGCAGCTACATGCAACGATTCTTGGTGGAAAAAAACTGGATGTGGTTTTGTGTGACATGACCCATGAATGAAGACATGAAAGCTGGATTGCACTTATATTACACTGAACCAGGACACACAGGTCTGTGTTTTTTCACAGAACACTTTCTTGCCCCATTTTCACCAGGTCTGTAATGTTCGCTATGCTTACTGTTTATTTACATTTTACATGATTTACATGTGAAAAAGGACATTCAGCAAACACTGATTCTTATATTTGCCTTCCTGTAGCTCAACTGGTAGAGCATTGCGTTAGCACTGCTAAGGTTGTGGGTTCAATCCCAGGGAATGCAAGTACTAGAAGTGTACCTAAGCGGGGTTATCTATAAAAAATGTAATTAAGCAAAGCGGTCAGGGGACAGTTTCTAAGGACACATAAGCTTTTCACTTTTGATCGGATTTCTACTGAGAATTGTTCTACTGAGGGGTTCTACTGAGAACCACTAAAGCTTGTATTCTTTTTTATTAAATTATATCCAAAATCAAGCTAAACTGATGACATCAGATGGCAGTAATGGGCTGCTGGTGACCTAGCAACAACATTACCTGCCTGTGAAGCCTATGCAATAAATGTTACAGGAGGTGCCTATGTGCACACATGCTGCCTGAAAGCCACTGTCTGATAACTGCTTGCTGTCCCGTGGTGCTATTTTTAACTTAAGGAATGAAAATCATTTCTAACACCTAACACATGTAAAAACACTGTAGGATGATTTTAACTTGTACTAAAACCAGGAACATTCCTGTACAGCCCTCTTCAGTCTCTCCACGGTTGTGTATTAACATCCTTCCATCTGTTTATTACTCACTGTCAGTTGTGTCAGAGTCGTTGCTACTGGTGGAGTACTTCCTCCTCTTCATCTCATTCTCCATCTGTCAGGAAAGAAAGGATGAATTATCAAACACTGGAACGATGACAGAAAACATACAGAAAAGACATGAAGCAAACCAGATTCAAGTAATCTGACAATGTATTGCAAGAAATGTGGGAATTACACGCATACTTGAGTAGAAACAAGAAGCCCAATAAAAACACAGAGTATAAAAACACAGAGACAACAGATCCTTACTGTACAATAGACTTCTTGACTGTTGTTATACAGAGATTTACAGAGACAAGGGGAACACATAATAAATGTGTAATTTAAATGTACTGTAAGTTGCTTTGAATAAAAGCCTCTGCCAACCACGTCAGTGTCATTCTCTCCTCCTGAGTAGTTACTTCGTGGACATGTTATCTGTGTTATTGAATTCAAATATAGATCTCAAAAAAACACATGAAAACACACCTGTTCTTTATACACCTAATTTATTTATTAACTTTTTATTGTTGAACCTGCTTAAAATTACTAATAAAAACATCAACAACAACAAAAGAACAACATTTCCTCATGCTTTTTATCCTGTTCTCAGCCTTTTTGTTGTTTTGTAGTCTAGGCATTTGTATGTTGCGATGGATAAAAGTGCCTGCTAAATGAATACATGTAATTTATTAATACATCCCCAGAGACAATTCTGACAATACAATGCTGTAACACTTGCATGCTATTTAATTTTCACGTGAGCTTTTTAATTCACATCAAAATAGGTATAATAATTAATCTAATAATTAATCCCTGAAGGGAGTAATGGGAACCTGTGGGCACAAAGCCTTGCCTAGCCTTTTTTTGTATGAACTATTGTTATGTTGGTCTGAGAAACTTAAATTTGATTTTAACATTATTTGTAATGTTGTGATGCAAAGAATCACTGTTGCTCTCTTGAATACTCATTTTGCTGGACCAAACTTTGGTACATAACTTTTTTCTGCACTGGTTGGCTTAGACCCATGAACGATGATGGCTCAGCCATCTTACTGAGAAGAGTAAAACTACCGAAAATAGGGTGATTTTGTGACTACACCACACCAGAATGTTACTGATATCACTTAGCTTAGCAAGAAGCAACAAGTTGTGATATCAAATGATATAATCAAATTAATAAACCATATTTTATCATTAGAACATTGTAAAGACATTTGGATGGGGCGTATTTGAATGGTGCTGTCAGTGAGCTTTAAAAATTGGCCTAGCATCTTCCTAGACACAACCTAGCAACCATTTAGAACCCCCTAGCAACTGCACAACATCATAAATAAGCCATATTTTAATATGATGCTCAAACAACCACCCACCAACCAAGTACTTAGCAACCACATAGCAACTACCCCAAATACCCTAGCAACCACATAGTAACACCATAACTACTACCACAGGTGCCTTAGAAATTGCATAAAAACAACCTAACAATCACCCCAGATATCTTAGAATAGAATATCTTAGATAGAATCCACCCCAAGTACCATAGCAATCACATAGCAACACCCCAGCAACCAGCAACCTCATAATAAATCTTGCTAGCATCATGTCAAATCTTGGTAGTTATGTCATGCTTTAACATTTTAGCATTATGATAAATCATACCAGCATCATACTAGTTTGTGTTAAAACAATGTCAATATCAGGCTAAATAATACTAGCATCATCTGTGTCTATTATCATATCTTGTTGCTATTATTATTACTATTTGTAATTAGGGGTGTGCGATATTGATAAAAACTAATATCGCTATATTTTCTGGGATTTTCCAGATAACGATAATCAGACGATATTTTGCATAATTAAAAATCTTCGTGAATAGTAAAAGTCTTTGTGTATAGTCCGTATATATATATATATAAATATCCATATTCTAATTAAATACACTATAAAATAAACTATCCGGTTTTGTGTGTGTAGCACATTTTTACAGTCTATGATTAGACTGTTTGGTTTCATTTCATTATTTAGGGGGCCAGTTGTGGTCTACTGGTTAAGGAGTCGGGCTTGTAATCAGTAGGTTGCTGGTTCGATTCCAGCGCTAGCAGTTAGCAGCTGAAGTGCCCTTGAGCAAGGCACCCAACCCCTGATTGCTCCCCAGGGCGCTACAGTGTGTGTTCACTCCTCACATGGATGGGTTAAATGCAGAGGTCACATTTTGGTTATGGGCAACCGTAACTGACAAACATGTCACTTTCACTTATTTGCCATCTTATCCAGTAGCAGCTGCTCTAAACGTGTCGTAGAAAGGCCAAAATCAAGCGTTTTAAAAACGAAACCTAACGCACAGAACAGCCTGAGCGGACAATTATCTGGGGTTTTACAGCGTAGATGGTAAAGCGTTAAAGATGTTCATGTTTTTGTCTCCTTTTGTCACGTTTTTAAATCTAAATGTTGACATGTAAATACCTAGGCGTGTGCTTTGTGAAGAGATCTACAATTCATGCCGTTTTATTGTTGTGCTTGTCAGCCAACACGCAGATTAACAGACTGTCAGATATTTGTTTAATACATGTGTGATTAAATCTCAGTTATGGTGTTTTTTGGGGACGTATCCGTTGAATCAGATTTTCCTCTAAAGTAACAGCCCTAACGCGCATTAGCTGTTTTTCATCAGAGTACATTGCATGTATGTTGCATAAAAGAGCCGCACTCAGTCTGCGGAAACCACTTCAATGCTAGTGACGACGACCCGCGTATAGGAATTAAATCTAGCGTGGATGTTGACTATGTTTATGTCTGAATTTCTTTCACAGTTTCTTCGCTCATTTCATCTTCAGTCAAACACGGATCTGTCCTGCTAACCCATGCTCTGAATGCGCGTGTACTATATATACTACAGCACGCAGTGAACGCGCGCCCATTAATGCGACGTTTTGATTGCCTTATGAAAATGAGTCACATACTCGATATTTTGATTTTGCATATCTTTAAACCAGCAATCACAACATTATCGTACACGGTATGTATTGCACACCCCTATTTGTAATAGACATATAAATGAGGGGTCAAACTGACAGGCTTAAGAAGGTGTGTGTCTGGTGTGCTTTTATCCTGTTAACTGTCTAGCTACACCCTTGCAACCATTTACGACATCCTAGCAACCGAGTTAAAATCATGTTAACTGATGTTAAAACATGCAACATGCTAATTGATGCTAAAATATGTTAGCATCATATTAAAACCTGATAGTATCATGATAAAATGTTGTAACATCATGTTAATTAATGCTAAAATGTGCTAGCTTCATGCTAAAATCTGCTAGCTTCATGCCAATTAATGCTAAAACATGTTAGCATCATGTTGGCATGCTTTTTCTATCGTTCTTTCAGCTACACAACTGGATTTGTAGTTTCTGCAAGTCCCTTGCAATTTGATGCTTCAAACTGAGATTTGGGCTGTCACTTCTGAGCAAAACAATATTCAATATCTATGAACCACGCCCCATTCTCAAAAAAAACACAGTAACAGAGATTCAATCACAAATGTATGAACAGTCCGTTAATCTGACATGTTGGCTAACAAGTACAACAACAGAACTCTGGATAAAGTGCAGCTCTCTTCACATGCTTCACAAAGAACACGTCTAGGCAGGTATGTACATGTCAACATTTCAATTTAAAAACGTGACAAAAGGAGACAAAAACAGGACTTGGATGCGTAAGTAAATGTTTTTTTGCCATCTTTACCATCTACAGCGTAGAACCCAAAATAATTGTCCACTCAGACTGTTCTCTGCGTTAGGTTTCATTTTTGAAACAGGGCAAACTATTGGCTTATTCACTTGATTTTCTTTCTACAATACGTTTAGAGCGGTCGCTACTGGATGAGATGGCAAACAATGGAATAAAAACTAAACGGTCTAATCATGTTGTAAAAAATGTGCTACACGTGGTGCTTTAAATATCCAAATACGGATATATTTCATGTCATATTCGAATACACGTTTCATAATATATATTTGAATAGAGTAAAAAGTGACAGTCCTAACTGAGATTGTGACATTTTTGTAGCGATCACAAGGCTACACAATTTAATAATTTTGGTATTTACTCCTTGTAATGCTTCTTAAACGTCCGTTTCTTAATGATTCACTAAATGAGTTTTTAGTAAATCACATCTACAGTTTACAGTGGTGGTGGGGTGCCTTGCAGCTGTCTGAATGTGTGATGTGCTGTGAAGTTCCTGTGGCGCAGTTGGTAGTACATTGCAAAGGTGGTGGGTTTGATTCCAAGGTAGCACAGGTACTGACAAAACATAACTTGATAACTTGAATGTTCTGCAAGTCATTTTGGATACAAATACTTGCAACCTAATTAAGTATTGAAACCTTATGTTATATACTTTCTTATAAAATCATATATTACTGAGTATTGTTGCGTTAAGTTAAGACACTCATAGCATCTTCAGAGTGAAAACTCATCTGCAAAGTACTAAATTAATTGCATAGTTATGTTAACAGTTTTCTATGAACTTAGACTAAGACCTAAGACTAAATGACGTGGATCATTTCTTCTTTGGAGAAATATGAAATGGTATGTTCTGAAGCTAGCTAATAAACAAATGGCAACTAATATAAAGAGAGTATTGACAGTTTGAAGAAAAAACAAGCTCAGTTTACTTTTTATGTAAATAAAAATAAAAAATTTTTGTAGAAAATTTACCTGCTGAAATTGTGAGCACAGAACATGTGCAATAGGTGGCTGATTTATAAGTTGATAAATCGTAAGTCGATAAGCTGATTTAATTCCATTTCATTAACAGATTTTTACAGTTATATATAATCTTCATTATTTCCTAGGTTTTGTGCTTTCAGTTTTAAATTTAATCCATCAAATATTGTATAAAAATCTTGATAAGCCTAGTTATAGGTCACAAAACCTGACATCCTTTAAGTGAATTGCACTTATATTCTTAACATCGGTTTGCTTTGAACATTTGGCAAGTCTAGGTCTACATTTAGTCTGAAAAAGATCATTAATATCATGTCTTCATGATGCAAGTCTCAACGGTAAGTTGCTAACTAGTTTGTTTCTGCATAGTTAATAAACAATGACCCCATAGGTTTCCCATACATTGACAATATCCACATTGACCACCACAGATATCCACAAAATAGCCGTCTGTCATCAACTCATGCATCTAAGACATACACACGCAACAACACGAATTTAGCACTATATTTAGCAACATTCAGACCCTTTTAACTGTGTTTTTACATCAGACCTACATCTACTGACAATCCCAGTGACGTTTTTTGATAAACCTAAAACCTTAAATTTCACCAGTACTGTACCGCGGGCTCGAGGTCCAACGCCTCTCTCGGCGTCTATTCTGTGTAGCGAGCGGTAAAGAAGCAGCGCGTTTATTTGTCAATAAATGAATATACAACAGTGTTTTCAAGCACTCGTCGCTTACTGAGACTGTTTGCACTTATAAATATGGACATAGTTTGCCTGTTATGCGCATGATTTGTTATTTAGTCGCAGACAGTTCGATGTATAGAACAAAAAAGTAAAAAAGTGCAAATTTTGTCAAACAATTTTTGAATAATAAAGTTTGTTAAATTGTTAAATACCCTGTCTCTATTACATATCTTTGATACAACATTATAAGTGTTTGATCACCACAATTGAGTGATCATTGCAAAAAAATGTGTTTACATATCCATTATGTTTATGTATGTATTCTATATACAGGACAAGTTAAGCTTGGATGCACAAATGGGAAAGTTTCTTTTAACTGGTACTGTACTACAATACGAACACGGCTGATATAAATGAAAATCTGCCGATATACCAACATCGGCATTTTTTAAATCCCTGATATCGGCATCAGCCCGCGAAAAAAAACACAAAAAAAACATAAATAATTTAAATAATGTTTAAATAATGCTTTATAAAGGATTGCTGCGGGAGTCTGATGTGATTGTTGTATTAGCAGCAGTTCTGAGAACAAGCCATCATTCAACAGAAGAAAAACTTTTAAGATTCACCAGTTACGTGTTGTTGGCCAGACCATCAATAACTTACAGTATGAATTAATAAATATAGTATAGTATAATGAAAAATATTCAGTATTAAATATTCAGCTCTACATTTTATTTTCATTCACTGCATCATAGAATGCATCCACTTAAATGCTGAGTGTCATAGAGCTGACGAAATATGGCCAAATATATGACATAAAACTTTATTTGCATTGTAAGGGGACTCATAGCAGGAAATGCAGCCCCTTTAAACTAGGGAACAAACAAATTTCATGGGGTGACTAGGGCAAAAATTCAAGAAAAGAAACAATTCTGCCTCACCACTGTAGTACTGCCTAATATTTACATGAAGGGTGGGGATGCGACAGAGCACAAGATGTGAGCATTTCACTTGAGCTGAGAAACTGAGCATGAATATGAGAATTCTGGGTGAGAGTCGACTGCAGTCCCCTAAAGAGACATATTCAGCTGTTCTCCTCCACAGCAAAGCCAGTGTTACTATTTTAAGAAACAAATGAGCAAAAGAAAAAGAGAAACTGACAGAGCAGAAGTGCTGGAGACGAGAGTCTAGCTGAAACACTTTATCATGGCTACCACAGCAGGGTAAGGGTCTCTTTAACATTACTCACACAAATACCACTCAATGGTTCACTGCACAACAATACTTTAAAGGATAATACTGGCGAAACATTATTGATAATTGTCAAAAATATACTGTCTACATATTTACTAAATGCACCATCTTTTAAAGACGTGATGCTTATGATTGAATACTTAAAAACACAACTCGGCAACTAAATCTGTCTAGCAGATTGTTTGTGTCTGTCGTAATGCTTTGAAAGGATACATTAAAGACAGATTTTAAAGAGGATTTTAAGGAAACTGTCCAAGTCTGCCATCACACCAAGTCCACACTAAGTCACATATTTAAATACAACACAAATCAGGCTAGTACAAATGTCTTGCCTAAGAGTCATGGTGGCCAACTGTCTCTACTTGGATGACTATAAAACTACACACAGTAATCTTGGCCATTTGTGCACCTCTAAGTACACTCAAAGAAAACCAGTCAGGCAGCAGAGTTCTCAAAGCAACCTGAATTCCTCGATATTCACTAAAAAGTATTTCTTACTTCTTCGTATTTCTTTAATTTTTGAAGAGCCTCTTAAATTCCTAAATGTCCCTGAAACAAGCTTCTGTTCCCCATGACACAGGTGACTGATGAAATCCTTTACATATTCTTTGTCTCGAGCTCTCAGTGCACGAGCGGCACTCTGCTTTATACATCAAAAATACTGCATGAGTCATCTCTCTGAAGGATACTCATCTGTTTTTAAACATCACCCTGGCCTGAGCTAGTAAACTTTGACAGGTGAAGTGAGTGCATCAGGACCATGTACACTTTGTGTGTTATGGATGAACACTTAAGCTACAATCAAACAGAATCAAACACAGCATGACTGGTTGTCTAAAAAGAGGCATGTCCAGCACAGCCCTTCTAGTTGGTATTTTTGACACAATACCCTATGAAGACTTGTGTTGTGAGAGGTCATGGCTGAAAGTGAGGGGGGAACATTAGAGCGAGGAACTCCCACAGGCGGTTCATTCACAAGCAACTACCCAAGCTCACCCCCATGTGTGAAATGCACTCATATAACAATACTACCATGTGACTGCCTTGCCTCCTCCTCCACCAATCACAAACCCCAACCAGGGACACACACTTTAAATGGATATAGCTGCTCTACAGCTCAGATTAAGGTAAATTCATAAATGGTGGCATAAAAAATAGATCAGATCTAGTGTAAACATTATTTACCTAAGTGGTTCTTAAGTTAACCAGGTAACACTACACGTTTAATGCAAGGGAGTTTGGGAAAGATCTGGATGATGGAGGAATGTTCCAAAACTGACTGAAGCAGTTGAAAGACTAAAAATAACAAATCAAAAGCGTTTCAGTTTATCCATACGTATCACTAGAATAACAGTGAAAGGCAGCAAAAACCAATGACGATGTGCAGAAAAACTCTGGGTCATGTTTACCGCTCGTCCAACGCAGTGTTTGAACAGTCACGCCCCCTCTGCTGTGATGTCACGCCGCTGTCTGCCGTGAGCAGAAGACTTAGGGGGCGTGGCTCATGACCCGCACGGCTTGTTTATTAATCTCTTCACAGATGCATGCTAGGTCATTCAGTGTTCATAACATGCTACTAAAACCAGCACTGATACAAGCTTAAAAGATCTGAGTTTAAGATGTGAAATGCATTCAGTGTGCTTGCGCTTTCACGAATGTTGCTAATATGACTTTACATGCTAAGTAAAAACAGCAGCCACGATAAAAACTCGTCATCGTCTTGCACAAGTGTTTACCGACCATAAAACCACAGATAGTCCAGCACAACAACAGACAGCCAACATGCAGAGCTGAATATTCACATTCCAGTAACACATCACATTGTTTCCGTGTACGACTCTGCGAATAATCTCTATACAGCTGGTAAAAAACTAAACTTGGTATTAGTCAAGACAGCGTAAATGAAACACATCCGACTGCTGTAAAACATTCACCTGACCTACATGATGCAAAAAAACGTCCTAAAATTGCGCGATACTGTGCGTTCAGAAAGCACGGCACATTTTGTCTCGGTTTACCTTGTTTACGGTTTGCTCGAGAGGGTGTGATGTCCTCGCTGGACGCAAATGGACAGAAATCGAGGGATCATGTGAGGCCAAGCACATGTAGCTCACTTGAGCTCACTGAGCAGCACGGCGGATGATTTCACCTCCGGAGCCCAAATAAAAGTTACTGTCGTCCAATTGAATCCACGGCGGCTCCGATCCGACGGCATACTACGTCGTTCTGCGATGCCTTCCTACGCAGTTATCCTCTGAGTTCTTAATGTTGTTGCTCCTGCACTTACAGCGACGATTATCCTCTCGTCCGAAGAAAAAACATTATTTCCTCACAATTGTGCGAAGAGAAGCTCAGCGATCGCTCGCCTGACGTGACAAAACATCGAGTCCCTCGCAAAACAGTTTTGAATTGCAATAAGCGTCTAATTTCAATACAGTATCCGTCAAGTGAGACGTTTACATGCTTTATTCCCCCACCCCGAACAGGTGATGTTATTTTTACGTGAACAGGACAGGCTGGGGTGAGGGAGATCTCGGCAACATAAGCTCGCACTTACTGTACAACTCTTTTGGCGCCATATTAATGACGTACCAAAAATTTTCCGTTACCAGCGCGCGGCGAAAGCGCCGTTTCTGCTCGCGAGTGTCACGCGCGCTAATAAGAAAACGCCGAGAGAGGCTTTTGCGTTACCTGTCAAGTTTTTAAAACGTCCATCAAGAAGCGACCCTGAAGAAGAAAGTCAGCGGCTCTCCTCAAATGAGCAAACGGGGCGGTTCACCCAAAATAATGGACCATTTTACACAGAGCCCGATGGGGGGAGCCGTGAACAAACACGAAAGAGGAAATGCTGTTTGACACGACAAACATTACGACACTAACTGTTACAGAAGACACGGTTAACGGGGACGTTTGGCGAGATGTAATAGCCCTACATCAATCACTGTCTGGTGTATCAACGTCAGAGCGCTTAATGTTTATATAGAGATGGACAATATAACTAGACAAATCAACCAATAAATACAAGCTTTCCTTACATTAACTTTAAAGTTCACTCTAGTCACCTTTAAAACATTTCAATAAATAACGGAAAAATAGGTGCATAACTTTGCATTGTCGCTGGTATTGTTACTAAAAAGTACTTAGAAACTTTATGAAAGTGAATAACAGTTCAATTAAGACCATGCCGTTACAGATGATATATAATGTTTGTAATGTACATAATGAATCTTGTGCACTTCTTCCGGTATCTATTATTTAGTAATTCTATGTACCAAAAAAGTGTTATTTAGCTGTGCTCCACATTTTACCCACAGTCCTGTTACCAGTCCTGTTATGATTTCCCACCTTTTACAATAACCGTAACATCCCTTGAAGTTATATTTTGTAGAATGAAATGTAGCATTTACATTATTCTCCCAGAATTTTGACAAAATATTTTAAAAATTAGACTTGCTTATTTAAAATGTAGTTTAACATCAACATTTCTGGATGGCTAAAAGCACCTCCACTGATCATTTTGTTAAAAAATCTTACTTTCAGAAGCACAACTAATAGAAGGTGCTTGGGTAACAACATATTTGTTAGGTAACCAAAAATGTGCTTTATGTCATAACCATAATCTAATCATGTTCCATCTAACATCTAATTTAATTGACTTTAGACAAATGGCTGTAACTTCTCAAGATGCAGTTGCTACCATGACAAACTGAGGGGTCACATGCTGTGTGGTTGTTTATTGCTCATGGTACCAGTCACAACTGCCCATAACATTTAAATCTATGCATTTGAAGAGTAGTTTTAGAAGAGAAAACAGTAATTGTAACAAGGCAGGTACATTTCATCATATTTAACAAAGTTTGGAAAGAGCACGGCCATGTATGGCCCTCCCCCTGGACAGCACCACTAGATATATATTTATAATATTTTGTCATTACATGCTAGTGCAAACCCATGAATTGACAAAAACGAAAATAGTACGGCTGTGGAATATTGCCGTAAAATATATATTTTTTTAAATTAAAGGTTAACATGTTTGATGCTAACATGATGGTTGGCTTAGCACGGTTAAGCATAAAATGATATGATGCTAGCATGACTTAGCATAAATTAACCTGGGGCTAGCATGACTTAGCATAATGCTAGCATCACGTAGCATGATGCTAACTAATGACTTTGCATGATATTAGCATGATGCTAGCATGACACAACATGATATCAGCATGAGTAAGCATGATGGTAACCTGATTTAGTATGATGGTATATTTATGATGTTATGAGGTTGCTACGGTGTGGTCAGGAGGTTGCCAGGGCAATACCTAGAGCACACTGACAGCCTGAGTCCAACCTCAAGTCTATACAACATTCTGATACAGAGCTATAACGTCACAAAATGTAGGCCAATGTTAAGTTGCTACACCTCTTCTCAATAGCGATAACAATGTCACCTTTAAACAGATTTTCCCAAAGATCTACAAACTCTGTGGAAGTCTTAGCAACAGGGTGATCTGGAATATACATGTTTTCTCTTACTACAAAAGGACAAAATATCCCCACACAAGAAACGTCTGCTAAACGCTTTCGTAAAACCCCTGTGTGCTGTAGAAGCGGACAGTTAGTAGGCATATAAATAGTTACATTGGTTGGATTTTCACAC
This sequence comes from Yasuhikotakia modesta, assembly GCA_036877545.1. Taxonomy (NCBI): domain Eukaryota; kingdom Metazoa; phylum Chordata; class Actinopteri; order Cypriniformes; family Botiidae; genus Yasuhikotakia; species Yasuhikotakia modesta. Next base: position 11,646 of record JBAJNP010003155.1, on the reverse strand, counting down.
TAGATGGCAGTATGTTACTTTTTGTAAACACGTCATTCGCGGAAGAAGCGTGACGTCATATTTCGTGTTGAAAGATGGCGAGCGCAGACGTTGAAGATTTTATTGAACAAAACAGACATCTGGCAGAACTTATTGATACTTTCCGCAGCACCTCTGAGAGCGAAAAACACTGGAGGTCCAGGAGGGAGTTTATATTAAGAAACATCAATGACTACGAGGACCCTCATCTAGATCATCTTCTCGCACTTTCTATGGTTTGGGCAAACCACGTGTTCCTGGGCTGCAGGTTCGAGCTAATAGCAAACAATAACACTCATACACACACTGTAAGAACACACACACGTTACCAGCTGCGCTTTATTAAACCTGCTTTCAGATAGGTACTTCACGCATACATTTTTGCAGTAAATGATTTAATGTTTAATTTAGTTTATTTGGGGCAACAGAAATTGTAATATATTCTATAATATGTTCTCGTCATGTTTTTATTAAACCTTTATTTCATTTTAAATTGGGGTTTATATTAAATCTACAAAATTGATGTACTGATGTATCCTAGTGCTGCTAATTCTAATTTAAGCGTTAAACCATCTCGTGTTGAAATGCAGCCTGTGGCGTCTCGCCGCGTCCAGCAGCAGCACCATAACGTGTACAATGACGGGTTCATATATTTACTCTTTCCTCCAGGCTGCAGTTTGTAGGAGTTTGTGAAGTTGTTTAAGATCTGTGAGGAGTCACAGCAGAATCTGACTTCCTGTTGTTCGATAACTTTCTCTTTTCTCGTCAGATACGTTTACTTTTCTTAAAAGACAGTAATGCATGGTAGAATAGCGTTTATTTCTTCAAATAACAGTGGACACAAAATCGGTGTTGTGTAATATTTGAACAAGTCAAGAAGCGCATTGTATCGTGTAAAATAATGACTCGATGCACTTACATATTTAAATGCTTAGTTCCACAGTCAGTGCACAGTATTTAATTGGCATTATAAGTATCGTAATCACAATGCTAAAATAGGCAATAAGTGTTACAAAATATGCTTTTAATGCAATACTGTAACTAATGTTAAATTATGTCAAAGCCATTCTTTCTGGCTGCCTCTCAGATGAATGTTCTGCTGATCTTTTCATCTGCCAGCGAGTTGCTCTTATAATGACTAAAGACCATGTTCCTGTTAAGGCATTTGTGTGTGTAATATTTCAGAATGCTGAAAAGCTATTAGGTGAATCCTGAAGCTCTTGTCATTTAACACTAGGTACAATCCAGTACTGCTGGAGAAGGTGAAAGAGATGGCAGAGGGGGTTGTCGTAGAAAATGCCCCTGTTTTTAAGACAAGAGACGAACTGATCAAACAACACCAGAAGGTAAAAAACCCTGTTGTCTTTCCCACAAAACCTGCTTTCCAATTTGTAAAAGGTGAAGTGTGACCTTTGACTACTACCAAAAGTAATGCTAAAATTGGCATGTTCCATTTTCAAAAATGGCAGCTATGTTTCAAGAGGTGAATGCATTACAATATTACATGTAATTCCATCCAGAGGCTCTCTCATTTATGAGTCACTTTGGATAATAGCGTCTGCTGAATGTATAAATGTATGTAAGGATTGTACCTTCCTTGTTCCTTTATTAAAAGGACAGTGTATTTAAAAGGCCTTCTACACATGACATGGGTTTGACCTGATTTTGCCAAGTGGGTTGATATAGTTTATAGTATAGTGGGTTGATGAAAAATCATATCCCTGCCCCAAACCCCAACCATAACTTATCTTTAAAACCAGAGGGAAATGATTGGTAAATAAAAATGGCACTGAAGGACCAAACTTGATAACTGTAAACGTATCACTCAAATTTGATTGGAACTTTGTCCCAGGGTCAATGTTGACTAAGGAACATGTTTCATTTGACAAAATCAGGAAGACCCTTGGCATAGTGTTGGTAGTGCTAGACCTACATGGTGACTTGAATTAATGAATTGTACAATTATTTTTTAAATAGAGCAGTGAAGTCTGTCATTGTTTTTGTTTCCACAGAGGTGATGCCTGCAGGATTTGACAATTTCAGCAGCATTGTTAAACCTATTTAACAAGCAGCCGCAATGGAAACAAGCTTTAAATGTGATTTAATCACAGGAACTTTAATCACAGGTTACGATGGCTCCTCATGACTTTTGTCTCCTACTTTTTCCTAGTTGTGTGTATGACTACCAATATTTTATATGGTTTTAAAAACATTGAGTTGGTGTAGTAATTTTATCATATTTTTTTTATTAGGCATGTGCTGTCATTTGCTACAATAAAACGTATACATATCTTAATTCAAAGTCTGAAAATGTTTTCTTTAAATACAGAATAGAAGTATAAATGTTTATATGATAAATTCACAAAAACTAACTTTCAAAACAACCCCATAAAGAGTGCCATCCAGGCATTACACACATTCTTTGAAAGATTAGTGCCGTGTGTAGGACAGTTTATATTGTACATGCCTTTATTTTATTTGAAGCACACACTTATGAGTGTAAAGGTGTCTCAAATACAAAAAGATGATTCCTATCATCTATTCTATCTTTAGGTGCAATTATATTTGAAAGATTATGTAATTTAAATATTTATATAATCTTCTGGAGATTTCTGTCAAGATGGAAATATTTAGGGATCATTTAAGACGACAATTTTGCCCACAATCTACCTTTAAAACATCAACTGCATCAATCTAAGAATTGCACATCTCAAACGCTGTCAGCAATAATTTATCATGCAGTTAAAAAACAAAAATAAATAAGCACACAAATATTAATGTTTTTTTTCAAATGCGTTTGCAAGGAAATGCATGTTTGTCTGAATTAGTGCTGTCCTGTGTCTGAGATGTTTGTGATGAGGTCAGCAGCAGCTTTACGAGTCCACCCAGCTCTGCTCCACAATGGCCGACACTCTCTTCTCATACTCCCGCTTGTTCTCTTGATACAGCTGCGCAGCCTGACTGTTGGCCGGGCTGTTTGGGTTCGGCTCATCCAGCAGAGACTACACAGTTACAGAAGAATTACAGGACCATTAGAAAATCATATTTGAATCATATTTCCCCACAAAGTCATAAGAAACTTTTTATTTTGCCTAAAAATAAATGCCATTTGTAGGACCACTTTTGTTTTTAGATTTACTGCATCATGCATGTTATCAAAAATACCCCCCAGTTTTAATATAACTGTTTGATTATCTTTTTTGACAACATTCTTGCAAACAACTTGCTGTTGCTATAATTTGTACCCCTCAGTGTAAGCTACTTTGACAAGAATACAAACACTCCTAAAATGTATCAAATCTTTATAGGTTTACAGCTTCTCATATAGACACTTTACATTATGATAGTAACAAGACCAATTTCATCACACACCTGAATGGATGTTAGAATGGAGGAAACATCATATGTGGGACTCCATCGATTCTGAAGTATGTCTAAACATATACTGCCATCTGCATACACTAATACATAACAGAATATCATTATTCTCCACCAGATAAATGTGTGAAAGAAATACAGTAAAGAACTTTATTGAAAAACATGCATCTCACCATTTGGGTGAAACATTTTGGAAATAAAGCGAACTGTTGGAGGTTTGTTGGGATATTCTTCTGAAAATTCAATAACAAGCTTAAATGTTCCTGTAATTCAAATAAATAAAAATATCAGGTAAATGTATATTTTGTCAAATCAAATTTGAATGTGAAAATCCCAAATTAGCTGCAAAATGTCAGATAAGGACTAAGCACTGCTCACCATCTTCAAATGGAGTTCCTACAGGCCTGTAAAGAGGAAAACAGTGATGTACAAAAATACTACCATTTTACTACAAGACTGGTACAGCATTAAATTAACAGAAAAACTACAGTGAACAAACTAAAACTAAAGAAAACTAGACAAGACTAAATAAAGTGCTGGCAGTACACACTTTTGTATTAAACCACTGGCTAAACAAAATGTTATAGCTAGCCTTAATAAGTGCAGTTTTTTTAACTTTTGGCAACTTACCCAAAAATCACAGCATTCCACAGCATAATGTTGTTTTCTGAAGGTGCTCCACTAACACCAGTGGGAGGATCCTCCTGAAGTCTGAAAAAATAAGTCCTCTGCTTTAGTCTTTAACTCATGATCTTCCCAGGGCATCAAGATCAACCATACTTTTCGAAAGGTACATGGTGAAAAAAGTGGCTCCAACTGACTGAAAGTGTTAAAGCTATGCACACTGACACACAAAGATATTGTTATAATTGTGACTATTACCTAATTGTACTGATTATTCACTTGCACATCACAAAAATAAATGCATCAAAAGGAGGGACCAGAATAGAAACAATGCAAATGGAATTAAGTTTTTTTTTTTAAATAACCCATAGCAATGCTCTTATTAAGCCTATTAATCTCTTATTGAGCCTTCCTGTTAGCTCAACTGGTAGAGCATTGAGGGTTCTATCCCAGGGGAAGGCAAGTCCTGAGAAAAACGTGTATTCACTGTAAGTCGCTTTGGATAAAAGCGTCTGCTAAATGTAAATGTTATTAAGGTTTATGTACCCTGGTTTGTTTGTTTTTCTTAGTGTGTTTTACTTTACCAGCATTTGCTAGGGCCTGTGCTATAAAAGTAGCTATACAAACAAGCAGACAAAACCAAACCCATGAAATTAGTAGTTATTTGTAGTAAAACTATGGTAATGCAAATTTTATTCATTGCACTAAACAGAGCTACACTTTCTATAGTAAACCATTGTGAATGTGAACGTTACCATTGCGATGAGCACAGATTAAAGCCGAACCACCTTCATGGTACCACAAACCCATTTCTAAACTTACTCTGCTAGCCAACTAAATCTGGTTCAGTACCAAAGTTAAGATTAAAATTTAACTTTAAAATTACAATTACAAAACAAAGATGCCAGAAGTACAAACAGATATGGTGGAGTTCCCTAGACCCCATCTGGCCATTATAAGTGCATATGATGTCCAAATGCAATCTGCCTTTAAAGGTACTGTTATAATAAAGTGTTATAATAAATAAAATGGGACTGATTACCATAGTCATATAACATGGTATTTAAACTCATTATAAATTATTGTGCTTTATAAGGGTCCAAAGGCATGTTATTGTCAAGGCACATGTCCAATCGCCACACTGCCATAGACATCAGTTTTTAAGCATCAATCGTGCGTTTAGTAAGAGCTAAATATAATACATATTATAGCAGCTATATAAATACATACCTGGCTCCCAAAATATATATCCCAAAAAAACTGATCGTGATGGTACAGTTATTAAAGTACAATGACAACTTGATAAATAACATGGTACTGCGCGAGTGCTGCACGGTGTGCGCACAGAGCACAACGGCATTACCCTAAAGCAATGGGTAGGTTATGAAAGAGTCAGATTAGCAGGTATTTATACAGCTAGTTGGTTGTCCTTTCCTATTCCTTATACACAATAAATGAGATAACGGTGAGTGTAAAATAAATCATTTGAACCTATGCTCGTGCTGCGAGGGCCTGGCTAACGCTGCTAAGCTAGTCTGGAATATAAACACCTCGCGCGAGCCCTTGTATCAACACATGAAACTCACATCAACTCCTGTCACAAACCTTTTGAAGTCCCGCATGAGTCGCCGTCTTGCTGGAGTAGACATGCTTCAATAACGCCTTAGTATGTCATAAATTGATCACAAGTTCGTCAAATTCAGGACTGTAGGCACGACGCGCCAGTGACGTCAAACGTGACGCCATGTATTTGGCAACAACTGCAGAGATTCTTCATCATGTTATATTTAGAAAACTTGGTGGCCTTCTGTTTATGTGTATGTTGATTTCATATTTGGTGTTTATTTTATGATGTATTTCCTTTTGCTTACTTGATATGAATTTGCTCAACCAATTGCTATACCATATTCATTACCATCTATATTATTTTGTTTATTATAATGTGACTATAAAGAGGAAAACCTAGTGGCCTTATCTTCAAGATCAAGCCCTAGCAAGATTTGTTAGGACAGATATTAATTTAAAATTTACAGCATCTGCTACAGAGCTGTTCTTTTCAACAAATGTTAGTGATATTAACACTAGAACCTTTCGAATAGAACCTTTTTCATACAATTGGTTTAGCAAAAGTATGTTTTGTTGCTGATTGTTAATTCCGCAATCAATATGTTTACCAAAAGGATGCCCAAGGACAGGTGGACGAAAATAGCAGGTTACACAAAAGGGCCATAGTCGGCAGGGTTTGAACCTGCGCAATGAGACCCCAACAGATTTCTACTTCATCGCCTTAACCACTCGGGCGCAACTACAAAATGCTCATGACAGCCAATGTGTGCAGCAGAGAAGGTCGAGCAAAGGTGGCAGGAAGGAGCCAAGTTTCATTGCAACCTAAAAGGCTGCCATGACCCACATTCAAAATGGGGTTGCTGATGCCACAAACTACCAACTACTACACATTTACAGTGAACTGCCAGTTGGCCTTCAAAAGTCATTGCAGGTCTGCCATGGCACAACAATGGTAGGGGGCTCAATTTTTCTGGATCTCCCCTTGCTGTTTAGAGAGGCAAACCTTGAAAAGGGGTTACTAAACTATTGATGCAACCCCTTTACAAAGACTGGCACACCTTCCCAGTAGCAATCCATCAAGCAAGCACAGGGGGGTCAAGCAGGATACACAAAGGCCACGCAGCTATCAAGCCTTCACATGGAAAGCCTAATGGGATCCAACGCACCACAGCGCTCACTTGGCCAAAACTACAAACTTATGCATTGCTTTTCTCACTCATTGCAATTAACATTGAGCTGCTAGACCTAAAAAGAAGCTTCTCAGTGAGACCGCACACCACTTGGCTGAACAGGGACTTGAACCCTGGACTCATGCTCTACTGACGGTTTGCTCTTGCTGCATGGTCTGAGTTAGAGCTCTGTTGAAAAACTTTGCCTCTGTTATAATTTGCTAATTTTTAAGCCTATTTACTTCTGCTATGTTCCACATTGCTTCTGACTAGACTAGTAATACTAATTATCGCCAACCACCGTGTCAACAAAAACTAGTCAATACATCAGTTTTTAGTCAATACACGCTACCAGCTTTTTAGCGGATCTTCCTAAAGCATGGCTAATATTTCAGATGTTTGTTTACCTCTGTCTGCAGGCGACGACTCGTTCGAGCTGGACACAGTTTGAGCGGAACTTTAAAATATTGTGAAGTTGATGAAGGACCTTCTCGAGAGGCAGGCATGGCTGCTTGAGCGGAAAAGCTCGTTGGAAACCTCCCTCGTGGTAAGTTCACGGCTAAATCTAAGCTCGGCTATCACTCCTATGCCATCTATCCCCAAGGGCAGGGCCGCCACACGAACAGGCATCATGACCTTCACCCCGGCGCCCAAACACCACCAGCCAAATGCGCGGTCCAGGACCCAGGCAATTTTCAACCCACCAACGCAATCGATCTCTGCGCCCCCATCTCTGCGCCCACATAATTGGTTAAGATCGTGGTGTATTGAACAGAAGCTGCTCTTTATAAATAATTGGGATCTTTTTTGCGAGCGACCGAGGCTCTACCGTCCAGATGGCGGTAGAGTGGGAGCCTCGCAAATGACAGCCAACATCACCAGGAGCATTTGTACAGACTGACTCGTAAGTCCAAACCCTCCCCCTAGTTGCTGCTGTTATGCTAAATTGTCAATTAATGATATATGTATGGCAAAACAAATAGAAATTGTGTCTGTTCTGTTTGTGTCTGGAAAAAAGAAAAATAAACCTAGATCAATAAACCGGCAAGATCTCATCTCAATCAGCATAGATAATAACAATGTGAGAAAATGTAAACATCTCCTTAAGCTTGGCCTTCTTAACATAAGAGCTCTTTCAACAAAGGGGGTTATTCTAAATGAAATGATTTCAGACCATAGTTTTGACATATTTTGCCTAACAGAAACATGGTTAAAGCCTGTTGACTTTGTTGGTTTAAATGAATCTGCACCACCAGGCTACCACTTTAAGCATGAGCCACATCTGGAAGGTCGTGGAGGTGGCATCACAATTATCTATAATGATTTTCTAAGTGTATCGCAAACTACAGTTCATCGTTTCACCTCTTTTGAATTACTGCAGCTTAAAGTTACACTACCAGATAGAAGGAAACAATCCTTGCTCTTGTTTGCGTTGGTAACTGTATATAGACCCCCTGGCTCTATATATATACTATATACCTGGCTCCTGAGTTTTTAAGGGAATTTGCTGATTTTCTAACCGATCTGCTGGTGTCTGTTGACAAAGCCCTAATCATGGGAGACTTCAGTATTCATGTAGATGTTGTCAATGATGCTTCAGGAACAGCATTCATGGGCCTTCTTAATTCTTTTGGCGTTAAACAAAATGTTAATTTACTCACCCATCGTATTAACCATACTCTTGATCTTTTTCTATCTTATGGTCTTGACACCGTAAATATAGAAATCACACTGCAGTGTGATGGAATTACTGACCACCATCTAATTTCCTGGATAATCGACTGTGGTGACCATAATGTCCTGTGTTTTCGTAAGGGCAGAAACATAACGTCTAACACTAAAAACAGCTTTATTAGTAAGCTGCCCGACCTATCTAATCTACTAAATCCACCTAAAACTGCTATAGAGTTGGAAACTCTAACAACAAGTCTGAATCACAGTTCTACCAGTACTCTTGATACGGTCGCACCACTTAAAATAAAAAATGTCAAAGATAGAAGGACAGCTCTGTGGTGTAACACCGCGACTATTACCTTAAAGAGAAACTCGTAACCTAGAGCGAAAATGGAGAAAAACGCACTTAGAGGTGTTTGATTTAGCATTGAAGAACAGCATGAATCGTTATGAAAAGTCCCTAAAATCAGCAAGGGCATATCAGCTCGGAAATCGAGAGACATAAAAACAATCCTAGGTTTTTATATACAATGGTAGCCAGACTAATGAGCAAGCAAAGGCTTCCAGAGGATAATGCACCTGCGAACTTGGGGAGCAACGATTTTATTATCTTTTTTTAAAGAAAAAAATGAAAATATACAGAACATTATTGAATCCATGCGGCCTGCGACGGTTTTGGATATTACAAAATCTTTTGTACAAAATTACAAAAGATTTACTTCTGGCAGCTGATAAAGGCTACATGTCATTACTAGTTTTGCTGGATCTTAGTGCAGCTTTTAATACCATAGATTATGGCTTGCTGTTGGATCGTTTACAGAATGAGGTGATGCCTTGCAGTGGCTCCGATCGTATTTGTCCAACCGTTATTAGTTTGTACACATAAATGGAGAATCGTCTGCCCTAATGCCAGTCCAGTATGGCCTCCCTCAAGGTTCTATTTTGGGCCCTCTGCTTTTCACAATCTATATGCTTCCATTAGGAAATCTAATTAGAAGCCCTGGGATAAATTTCCATTGCTATGCAGATGACATCCAACTATACTTATCTTCTAGACCTGACGATATTTCTAACAAATCTATCTGATCTAACAAAACTTTCTGATTGTATCACAGCCATAAAACATTGGATGACCTGTAATTTTCTCCTGCTAAATTCAAATAAAACCGAGATATTACTTGTTCGTCCACATTCTAATAAACAGACCCCAGCCGACTATAATCTCAAGTTAGAGGGGATGTAATGATATATCATCCAGCACAGTCATTTTGGACAGCAATCTATAATTTGTTGCCATGTGGCATATATTACTAAAACTGCCTTCTTCCACTTAAGGAACATCGCTAAGATACGTGGCTTTCTCTCTAGGGCTGATGCGGAAAAGCTTGTTCATGCCTTTATGACCTCTAGTCTGGATTATTGTAATTCACTCTTAGGTGGATGTTCAGCGTCTCTCATAAACCGGCTACAGTCAGTTCAAAATGCTGCAGCTAGAGTCCTTACTAGGTCTAGGAAAAATAATCATATAACACCAATTCTTTAACCCCTCAACTGGTTGCCCATCAATTACCGTATTACTTACAAGATTTTACTGCTAACCTATAAAGCACTAAATGGGCTAGCCCCCAAATACATCACAGACCTTTTATCTCATTACAAACTGATATGTGCTCTACGCTCTCAAAACGCTGGTCTGCTGGTTGTGCCTAGAGTTAATAAGTCAACTAAAGGTGGCAGAGCTTTCTCTCACTTGGCCCCCAAACTCTGGAACGATCTCCCAGATACTATTCGAGGTTCAGACACACTCTTGCAGTTCAAATCTAGACTAAAATCCTATCTCTTTAGTCATGCATTTTCATAGTTCAATTGACAATTGTTATCTAATGACAAGATGATTTATGTACACAATGTCATGAACAGCCGCTATGCTAATTATTCTCTGTTTTAAGGGTTTCCTCCCGGGTTTCCTGGCGGGCCAGTCCGGTCTCCAGTTCCCTTTAGTGGTGGTCTCTGTCATCAGATGTTCCCAGAGGATTCTCTCTATGGCCTACTTCAGTGATGGTCATACACTTCCACATTATTCCAATAATTCTGTTATCTCTGTCAGTATACATGATCTTTTCAAACAACAACCATATATCATCAGTTCAGCGCTAGTATTGTAACAGCAGATTGTTGTTAGAGCTGCTATCAGTTACCTATGGTACTTATCACCTACCATGTTATTTTCTCCTATTTAAAATATTTACATAATCACCAGTTGGTCTCTTTCCACTTTTCATTTAGCTTCATACCTAACAAATCATAGTCTTGGTTACAGACTGCAGCTTTAACTTGAGAGTCGCAGACTACATCTGGGCTAACTCCTAGTACTAAACAATGTGAGTTCATGACTTATGTCCACCGGGTGCTTCTTTGTTATGTATATGTGTGTGTGTGTGTGTGTAGCATGGTAGCAACTGTTGTGTGGTCCAATTGAGTTGAAACAAATGCCACTTGGGCAAAACAATGACCAAAGAGAGAAAAGCCAAAGCAGACATGGCAAAGGAGATGCAGTCTGCAGAGTCTGATCCTGTGAAGTCACATTTTTTTGACCAATAGATTTATTGATGCAACCCCTTCACAAACACTTGGCACACTTTCCCAGTAGCAATCACACAAGCAAGCACAGGGGGTCAACCAGGACACACAAAGGCCCAAGTAAGTATCAAGCCTCCACAGGAAGAGCCTAATAGATTTCCAGCACATCCCGAAAGCAGAGGGGAGGAGCCCAAGCATCTCAGTATGGTTTTGATGTACAGTACAGGCCAAAAGTTTGGACACACCTTCACATTCAATGTGTTTTCCTTATTTTCACAACTATTTACATTGTAGATTCACACAGAAGACATCAAAGATGTGAATGAACACATGGAATTATGTACTTAACAAAAAAAAGTGTAAAATAATTGAAAACGGCTTATATTCTAGTTTCTTCAAAGTAGCTACCTTTTGCTCTGATTACTGCTTTGCACACTCTTGGCATTCTGTTGATGAGCTTCAAGAGGTTGTCACCTGAAATTGTTTTCCAACAGTCTTGAAGGAGTTCCCAGAGATGATTAGCACTTGTTGGTGCCTTTTGCTTTCACTCTGCGGTCCAGCTCACCCCAAACCATCTCGATTGGGTTCAGGTCTGGTGACTGTGGAGGCCAGGTCATCTGGCACAGCACTCCATCAC
>JBAJNP010003154.1:0-41737 GCA_036877545.1 Yasuhikotakia modesta | reverse complement strand
GTGTGAAATATATAACAAAACAAATGATCACAGTAGTGATAAAGGTTTCTTTTGTGAAAGCGCTCAGTATTACTGTATAATGTAATGGCATGCAAATATAACAGAAACATGTGAAAGAGGCGGATTTTGGGGAAAAAGACAATGATATCTTTTCCTAGAACTCAATACATCATGTCATTTTCCATAACAATTCATGAAGGCTTTAAACTGGAATGGTCTGCAATAATTTTAAAGGCAGGGTTGTATATATGTATATATATACAAATATATGTATATGTATATATGTATACAAACACAAATAGGATGTCCTGTGATAGGATGTCCTGCTTGCCTGTCATGCTGTGCATTTGTATACTTTCCGCACATTGTCTATATTGTCTATAATCAGTACATACACTGATAAATGTCAACCAGTCTTGGTCCATGGAAACATATTTGGCACAGATTTCCATCTACATGACTCTTAATACTATGATTTATTCAGACTGTGCTTGTATTCAGCGCGTGGCTGTTGGTTTGTTCTTCCATCGGATGATGTCGTTCCACCTCCGGCTGCGGGTGAGGGGTGGGCGTCTCCGGGGGGCTTTCGGTGAGGGGCAAAGAGGTTGTTTTATCTACTGATGATGTCCCGGTTGAACCCTCGCTGGCGGCTTTTCGCATGCGGGACAGAGACCCGCGCAGGAGCGGACGCAACGTGTTCCTGGAGCTCTTTGAAGCTTGGCTGTTCACCAGCGTCCTTCTGTTGACGTGCTGAACGGATAAGCGGCATAGGAGCGTTTGCCAGAAGGCTGAACGGAACTGACGGGAGGAAAGGTTATACAGCAGCGGGTTGAGCACCGAGCTCAGGTAGAAGAAGCTGTCGGCCACCGGGTGCAGCTTCACGTAGCTGCCCAGATAGCTCACGGTCCACGCCGACTTGGGCACCGCCGCCGTCATCAGCCGCCGAACTTGGCTGGGCATCCAGCAGACGAATAAAGCGCAAACGATCAGCACTGAAACAGATGGAGAGCATGTTGGAGAAGCTGTGATCATGTTTACGCATTGATGCACTGTTTTGCACTGAAGTTTCATCGACAACAGTGAGTATCATCAGTGCTATGAGATGAACGTTTAAAATAAACGATTGAATATATATGCATTATTTTATATAATCCAAATTTTTTGCGTCTCTCTGTGTTTGTAACATAAAATTGCAGGTAAGATGTTGCCACACATTTCTACAGACAAGAATGCAAATTAAAAAATAAACAAAGATAACCTTGATCATTTTTTTGTGATGCTAAAAGTTTGAGAAATGTTGACATGAACATACTGTAGTGCTTTAACTGCTGGTGTGAGAGAAGTAAAGATTTAATACGCACTAATGATTGTCTTCATGATGGATCCATTTAAGTACCATGACTTACCCAAGAAGAGGATGGTCTGTTTACGTGATGATTTCATTCGGGCACTCTCATGTTTGGGAACCCCCTGGTCGGCTCTATTTGCACCTGTTTCATTGGGGCCCATGGGAGCCTGGAGTACAACAATCATTCCTCTGCACATGAAGGCCACACCACCCAGGACGAGAAGATAGAGAATGAAAGCTGAGAAGATGCTGGTGCGATACATCACCCAGTGCTTGCTCAGGTTTGTGCAGAATGTCAGGTTCTGCACCGGCGTACTGCGGCCCTCTGGGATGTGACCCTCTGTTCCCGTGGCAATAAGCAGGGGCAAAGCGATGAGGGCGGAGCAGAGCCACGCTCCCAACAGCAGCTTCACCGTGCGGCTGCCGCTTAAGGCTTTGTAGCGAAACGGGTGGCAGATGGCGAGGTACCGCTCAAAACTCAGCGTGGCCACGTTCATGATGGTGGCGTAACTGCAGGCCTCAAACAGGAAGTTGTAGATCTTGCAGGCGGCATCACCTGAGGTGGATGTGAAAGGAAACCAAATGGCACTGTAGAGTTCTACTGGCATGCCAATAAGCAGCACCAACAAATCAGAGCAGGCCAAGCTCACCATGTGATCCGTCACGTTTTTCTGAAGGTACCCGTTTCGCTGGAGCACCTGTGCCACATGAATGGTAATGCTGTTTCCCAGAATGCCAAGGATGAAGATGAGGCTGTACAGCACAGTGAGGAAGATCTTCAGTTTGTAATTTGGCTCCAGAATTTTCCAGTCTCTGTCCAATTCTTTATTGTCCTCCATGATAAAACAATCCACACAACACTCCCAGTGTTTGACTTAATGGTTTGGTCCTGGTTATCTCACTGTTATCAAAACGATTAATCATCAAACCACACTGGCTTTCTGATCTTCTGAATCCTTCAGAGGGAAGATCACAGTTCTTCTCACCTCCACGAGTCTCAGTCTGCTATGTTTCTCAAGCACATGGTTTGTATCGTCCCGCTTTTACGATGGTTTGGTCAATGGCAAACTTGGGTTCCTTCTGCTTGAGTGGAATTCCTGTTATGTTTGAAAGCTGCTGAGTTAATGATTAGAGTTAAGCAAATGAAAGCAGAGCATGTGGGAGTCACCGCACTGAACTGAACAGAACAGGTTCGTACAACTTGTCACTATCTGAGGCGGAACCATAAGTCACGTGAGATGCCTTCAGGAGGAAGAGGTGTGTTTGAACTACATTCTCAAAGGGTGTGTTTGAGTACTTACACAATCTGTTACAGCCCCAATAAATATTTTAAAATGCCTTTACCACATGTTGTGATGCAAAAAGACAAACTTACAAACAATAAATCCACTACTGTCAATGATACGCAACACTGAATTAGACAGACTGAGGCGAGAATAAACAGATGTGTGAGTGACATCATCATTGTGTATGTGTGATCATGTGACATAATGATAATGATTTCCTAACAAAAGGCTACAAAATCGTTATTTCTATTATATGTAATGTATGTAATGCAACAGGCAGTCAAAGAATTCCCAATCAGTGTTGTATTTTTATACATTTTTATTTATTTATTGTTATTTTGCCATTATTATAGATTTAAATAGAGTAAAAATGAAGTACAAAGCTTAATACGTCAGTTCATTTCAATATGCAGAGTTTATCAGTTACTTGTGAGAACATGTGTTAATGCTATGAGCTTGTTGCTCATGTTTAAGAAACGGTGTAAGGGCATGTTGATGTTTTTGTTGTCATTCTATGTTACATATCTATCCAAACAATAATTGTGTTAAGCTTGTTCACACATCATTAGTCCACCAATGCATAAATTCTCACCACAGCCACCAGAACAGATGACTGGGTTGCATCACTGCTAGATTCAACCTACACTTTTCTCCACAATACTAGTTTAATCAAATCCACATAGCTCATTAGAAGAGCCTTATCAGCCTGTTATATTTCGTTATATTTATCAGCAGTTATGTTTCTGTTCCGCTGTTTTTAAAGGAAATGTGACTCAGACTCTCCAAAAACTCTGAGTCTCTGTTTTATCTGAGTCCATCAACTTTAAACATTCCATCAATTCAAGATAAATGTCTGCGGGAAATTTCTGGGTAAGCTACGAAGGCCACCCAGATTTAAAAGCAAACAAAATGATAAATGTTCCCAGTATTGGAGCTGCCATGACTGTCCATATAGAGTTCTGGTTAAAAAAGACATAAACCTAATTTGGGATTAGGCATGGGTGTTACATACGGTAAATAGGTTCCTGGCAAACATGCACGTAGACTGTCCGTTGTCTCAATTTTTCCAATGTCTTTGGCTCTCTCTCCCTCATAGGAATAGGAAAACTATAGAAACTTGATGTTTTTTTGCTAATGTGAAATGAATCCAAACACTTTTATGTAAACCTTTATACTCCATTCTCAAATTGTCCATCAAGATATATAATTAGAGGTTTTGTACACATTATTTTGAACTAAACAAGATACCCAAGGAGCTGTAAACGTGTGTGAATGTGTGTGATTCAAGCCACGCAGTTTGTTCCTGTGTTTCACAAGTATAAACATTTAATTAATCACACACACAAAGCCAGACGCACAACTGTCAGCTGCAGACAGGAGAGATTATTCCACGTTGATTTATGAAATTCCAACCACAGATGTTTCTGTTGCTTCACTTTAAATAGCTGTTGCAAGGAAATCCCTACATACAGAAGTGCACATATGTTTAGAAAAACTATTAATATAGACTTATTTAAAACTATATATATATAAGATTTAATATTGTAAAGTTAGTTTATAAATGCTGGCAGATTAACATAATGTAACATACATCTTATAACATGATTTATACTGAATGTGTACTGATTCTAGTGGTTGGTCAACCCACAAGTCCAACTAAGAAGTTATCATCTCGTTTGCTGTGGTAATAGAGGATGATGTGTCCTTAATTATAATTAAAATGTTTCCTGTATTCCTACCTGTGTTCAATAATATCTGTTAATAATCTTTGTTCAAGACTTTGTAAAGTAACTCATGAATCTGAGTCACTCAGTACAAGCGCCACCTGCTGGCAAAACAATAAGTCCTGCAGCCTTTGGTTGTTAATTCAACTATTTGTGACTTTAAGATGCCCATATGTAATAATTATTATTATTGATAATAATAATGATTATTATAAATGTAGCCTAATAACATTTCCCTGTGATACAATTGTTTATATTACGCTGTTTGTAATGGCAAAACACAGCACGTCTCCAGACCCACGTTAAACGCCAGATATCCTCTCGTAGTTTAATCTGATCTCTTCGGTCTGATGCTTCATTCACGCGATCGTTAAGTGTTTATTTTATCGTGTGTGGACGCATTGTTTTAAGTTTAACCATCATGCCACGACAGGACTTTGAAACTGAAAACAGACAGACGCTATTTTGAGCCCGTCTGGTTCAGCCTCGCAGCTGCTGCGCTTGAATGCGGAAGTGGAAAAACTCCTCCACGCGCGCTTCCGGGTTCCGCCTCGCGCACTTCCTGACCGTCTGATTCCTCGCACCCGGAGCTCACCGGCGCTTTAACCGCTCGAGATGGCTGCACGGTTACCGGCATGCGTTGTGGATTGTGGCACCGGGTAAGTAATTTTCCCCCGGATCTCAATGAACCTTTTCTCGGTGAGCAGGAAGGGACGTAAACCGCCCCGCGCTCGTCTTGATGCCTCCGATCTGATGTCAGATTTTGCTCTATTTGTAAATGTCTGTATTTATTTTGTAGTTGTTTTCTGTGCAAACATAACAACACAACTGCGCTAATTCTTCCGAAAAGACAATATCGGTCAGTTTTCTGTGATTGTTTGATGATGGGTGGAGTGCAAACATCCGTCGTGTAAATAACAGCCCTGAGCGTCATTTTGCGACTGATATTAAATGAATACAGTCGATTTCCTGATAGATTAATAATAATAATAATAAAACATAAAGTTTAAAAAGCGGTGAAACGATTGTTGGGTTTTCTATTTTGTGCGCATGCGTACAACTGCTTCTGCGCTTCCGTATTTTTTCTGCGGCCTTATATGGGCAAACACAGAAAAACACTAATAGTGTTTAATTCATATAAATAATGATATATGATGCACAGGTGTATGTAATAAACAGTTTTTAAGACATGAAATACAAAAGCCACAGTATGAAATGGCGCTATTTTCTGCTTTTTTACATTTTTAATTGGTTTTCTGGTTTAATGCATCAGTTGCATAAAGACGGAGTAGCTGTATTGTTATTTTAGCCATGGACAGATTGTACATAGTGAGTTGGTGGCATCTGTCATTTAGTGTAATGAGATCTGATGTGTGCAGGTTTAACATGTGGAAACCTGAAAAATCTGTCACACAAGTTTGGACAGAACTACATTTGTCTAAAACTCCCTTTGGGAAAACCTTTCATTTGGAAAAAAAAGACTTTAACTGCACAGAAGACAACTTGGGTTTTGTCTGTAGGTGTTGTTACTGCTTTTATTTGAAAACTGTATGAACACTGTCTGTCACATATACTTTGCTATTAGTATGAACGAAGTGCAACAAAGTGAATTTTCTACTCTATAATCAAATTAAAAGCAAACAACAGGTAAATAAGAAAGCAGTAAATGTGGCAAGTGGTCACATCAGCTGTCAGAGGATTCATGTGCTGCTCACTACATAGAAACAATGAACAGATGATAAAACGACAACTTGAAACCTGAAGTGTGCATCAAACAGCGCATTCTCACAGTACAACAGGAAGTTAAATGGGCTGTACGGGTGCTTGCATATAGAGAAGTAGATAGTTTATCTGACATCACTTACATTAGCCTCTGGACACCTAAAAGGAGGAATCTGTTGTCGTTCATATAGCGATGGTCCATATTTAGTGCACGTGTTAAAACAACTATAAAATGTTTCTGTGTGTTTCAGGTACACTAAACTGGGATATGCAGGAAACACAGAACCGCAGTTCATCATTCCATCATGTAAGTGGGTTTTTCACATGTCTGCCATGTCTGGTACTGGTGTAATACTGTTTCTTTGCTGTTTGCTCAGTAGATTCATCAATACTGTAATGCTACACAGTTCTGCTGCTTTTAAATAGCTAAATAAAGACCACAAAGTTCGAGTGTAAATGACACACACTGCCAAACTTACAGAAGTGAAAGCAGCCATGATGTGGTTGACGCGCTGGTCTGGTAACAGAGGTTTGTTAGACTGAGTGGCTAGTTTTCATACTGACCTAGCATTAGTGACTATACGTTTGGCCTGCAAAGTCAGGGAAATTTAAACAATTAGATTTTTGAAAACAAATAAGAATTAAATACTGTCGATATTAAGTTTTACTGCTTAGCTTTGTGGTGGCAAGCAAGATTTTCTCATCATTATTTGCTCTTCCTCAGGCATAGCTATTAAAGAATCGGCCAAGGTGGGCGATCAAGCCCAGCGGAGGATGATGAAGGGTGTGGATGACCTGGACTTCTTCATCGGAGATGAGGCCATTGAAAAACCCAATTACGCCACCAAAGTGAGTTACATGTTTACAGCAAACAGTTAAAACACTTGTTGGGGTAAAGCTAACAGTAAGATGCTACGATTTTGTTGTTTATATAATCTTGTTGTTTATATAATTATCTGCTTCTCTACAATTGTCGTTCTTTGTCTGCAGTGGCCAATAAGACATGGAATCGTTGAGGACTGGGACCTGATGGAGAGATTTATGGAGCAGGTGATTTTTAAGTACCTAAGGGCTGAACCTGAGGACCATTACTTCTTACTGGTGAGTGAAAGCTAAGGCTAACCCTCTTTGCCTGAGGAAAATGTACCCATTGATTAGCATTCTATGATTGTTAGCTTGGTTTGGTTCTGCAGTTCTGCCAAAAACTCCTACATTTCGTCTCTTCCAGTCTTGGTAGAAATGTGAAGATATTTTTAGAGAGAAGGTGCCGTGGCAGTCAAATGTATCTGCTGTTTAAAACATTGTGTCACTTCCTCTAATGATGGTCATTTGTCTCGAACAGACTGAACCACCTTTAAACACGCCGGAGAACCGTGAATACACAGCTGAGATCATGTTTGAGTCCTTCAATGTGCCGGGCCTCTATATTGCAGTGCAGGTACACACACACACACACACACAGGGTCAGTGTTGACGTTTGTGCATTGCCTGATCTCACACGTGTCTGTTAGGCTGTCCTGGCTTTGGCGGCTTCATGGACGTCCCGTCAGGTGGGGGAGAGAACGCTCACAGGAACCGTCATCGACAGCGGAGATGGAGTTACTCACGTCATCCCAGTGGTACGTCTGACAGCCATCAAATCTGCCCGTCAGTCTGACCAGACTGAGTTCCAGAAAAATCTTTATCCATTAATAGTGAAGCTTACGAAAGTTATGAAAATGATTTGCTCAAAAAGTGTGAAGAAAGCCGATGGTATAATCTGGTTTGATTGGCTGACAGGCGGAAGGGTACGTGATTGGCAGCTGTATTAAACACATTCCCATTGCGGGACGGGACATCACGTATTTCACACAGCAATTACTGAGGGAGAGAGAGGTTGGCATCCCACCAGAGCAATCATTGGAGACGGCTAAAGCTGTCAAGGTGAGTATATAGTGTGTGTGTGTGTTTTCTTTTAAAGATTGTTTCCATCTGTCTAAACATCTTCTGTGTGTGTGATTAGGAGCGCTTCAGTTACGTGTGTCCCGACCTGGTCAAGGAGTTTAATAAATACGATACGGATGGCTCTAAATGGATCAAACAGTACACCGGGATCAATGCTATCAGCAAAAAGGAGTTCACCATCGACGTGGGATATGAACGTTTCCTTGGACCAGAAATCTTCTTCCATCCGGAGGTCAGATCCTTTACACACTCAGACTTTTCGTGAATTTTCGTGAATTCTGACCTATATACCGTAGAGATCTTGTTTTGAAAGAAGGCTAATTATAATGTATACATCTATCTCCTAATGAAACGGTAGTTATTTCTGAAGCATGGTGAAATGTTGTGCAGGTGTGTTGCCACAGGAGGAAGATTTCGGCAGGTTTAGCTTAGCTAACACACAACACACACACACTGACAGTATTGATCCGTTTTTTTTCAGTTTGCTAATCCTGACTTCACTCAGCCCATCTCTGAGGTGGTTGATGAGGTCATCCAGAACTGTCCAATTGATGTTCGCCGTCCGCTCTATAAGGTCAGATACTATCAATGCAATCGCTCAAATGTGCCCCAGCAGCCACACATGCAACATTGTACGATAATGGGTGTGATGTTCCTTCCAGAACATTGTTTTGTCGGGCGGTTCCACCATGTTCCGTGACTTTGGCCGTCGTTTGCAAAGAGACTTGAAGAGAACGGTTGACGCTCGTCTGAAGCTCAGCGAGGAACTCAGTGGTGGAAAACTAAAGGTCAGATCTAAAGAACAACAGCAGTGAAGGTGGAGTAAGATTCTGAGGAATACAGCTGAACGTTTGCTCTGTTTCCCTCACAGCCCAAACCGATTGATGTTCAGGTCATCACCCATCACATGCAGCGATACGCCGTGTGGTTCGGAGGGTCCATGTTGGCGTCAACTGTGAGTCGCTCGCAAATACACACTTGCACATAGCCACACTGTCTCATTTCCCTAAAGTACTTCAGTTTGGTTTAGTTGGTTTACACAGACGAACAAATTAACATAACTGCCCACATTTACATGTCAACAATGCCTGTTGGGCATTTGGAAATTTGACCCAGTTGTGGGGGCAAGAGGGGAAAGTAGAATAAGTACTTTCATTACTAAACACCACGAACTTCTGAATGTATAATTAGGCAAAAACTGTCAAATCTTGAAGTTACTTTGGCGAATAACAACATCTAGTACAAACCAGCAGCGAGTTTATTTTGCCTCCAGTTATTTCAGTCTGATTTTAACAGCCTGAGTGGCACATTAATGCTTTAAATTAAATTGTTGGCACAAAAACTCTAACTTTTTTTGTGTGTGACCATCAGGAGAACATAATGTATAACAAGATGCCTTTAAAATCTCCAATGGCAACTTTGTCTTTCTTTAGAGATCAATGTTTCACTGAAATTGTATTATATAAACCCTTTGGTATTAATTATTGTTCATTAGGAGGGTCTTAATGAATATCTGCTGTGAGATAACTCGATTATAGCAGCAGTTTGTAAGCTGTTTTCTGCCTCATTTATCAAAGCAACAGCATTAGAAAAACACTTGATGCCCTTTGTGACCTTTTTCCAAATCTGTGTGTGTGTGTTTCTGTTTAGCCCGAGTTCTACCAAGTGTGTCACACCAAGAAAGATTATGAGGAGATTGGACCCAGCATCTGCCGCCACAATCCTGTGTTTGGCGTCATGTCCTAAACTCTCACTCCACACACACACACACATGCACACGCACACACACACACATATGCATTGATTTGTTGGGTACAAATACAGCAGTGGTTCGTTTTCTATTGTTGGTTACCTCAGATGGTAAAAACAGCCAATCCACAACGACTGCTGGAGACCGACCAATCAATGCTTCTTGCATTTTTGTTGCTTTTATCCCATTGTAACTAAAGCAAACTGCTTCAGTCTGGGGCGATTGTGTGATTGAATATAACTGATGAGATTGGTTAAAAACTGGACTGGATTGGTTATTAATGTGCTGTAAAAATCACACGATAATCCGTGTGTTTGGACCAGTCCTTCTCTCTCTCTCTTACTTTAAATGGAAGCCAAACTCCTTCCAGATCAAAGCGAAGTCTTTTTTCCCTCTTCTTTGGTACCTTACAATCCTTCAGCATTTATAACTAAAAGAAAAGTTGAAATTCCATCTACTTGATTTTCTTTTTCGCTCACGATGTTTTAGATACTCAACTGCTTTTACCTTCATTATTGGAAAACGAGATTGAATATCGCCTTGAGAAGAATTGACAGCAGTATTAACATTGAGAAGCTTGTTTCAGTAAATTAAACACGGATGACATTGGTTTGGATATATAAATGTAAAGACAAAAACATTCCAATAAAAGCTTGTCCTTTCTAATGAATAATGGCTGATGTGTGTTTGTTGTTAATACCTAAGACACTATAAATAGCTTGTGTCATAAATCACAGAATATATTACATTACGCATATATGTATATAAATATATTATAAGCCACAGATCTTAATATATAATAATATATTATGAGTATTTAGATCTTAAAGCTAGTTGTGGAAAAAAATGAACAACTCATTGTAGTTCTGATAAAGTTGAATTATTACAAAACAGAAGTTTTATGATCGGTATGAAAACGCAAAATATCATTTTTTATACCATCTTTTTATAAAGTTTGTATTTTTGGATGATTTCCTAACGTAACATGCATCAATCATACCAAATAAAGTCTTTAGTATCGCTCGTATCCGGGTTAAATGTAAACGTCAAAATGATGTTAAAGGTTAAAGGCAAACGGGGTCAAAGTTTGTTTGAACGCAAACGACCGCAGCGTTGCGTGACGTTGCGTGGCGTGGCGTGACGTTGCGTTGCGTGACGCGACGCTTCACTTCCGCGGAGTTTAATGCAGTTTATCGTGTGGAAGAAGCTTCAGCTACAAACTTACCCATCGACTAAACCTAACTAATAAACCCACTGAATAAACAGGCTTAACTTCGCAAAGCTGTGAGGCATCGTTACCAGATGATCCAGAACATGTTGGAGATGATGATGAAGATGATGATGAAGATGACGATGGAAGGACACTGTGTCACACGTAAGAATAATGTTTGTTGAGGTTTCTCTCAGTATGTATGTAAAGTCTGTCCTGAAAGTTTAAAATTGTCAATAAAATAGAAGTTATAGTTGTTAAAGTTTGTAATAAAGTGTATTGTGTGTAATTCTGTACATGCTGAGGACTTTCCTTAATTTAGGGTCTTTTACCAGCTTACAGTCTCTGCTGAGACAGATAACATTCAGTTTAACTAAGCTGTCGAGCTGTTCAATGCTCAATGTTTTTTCTTTCTCTTTGTTTTATAATTTTCAAAATTACAGTCAGTCTTAAACCCAGACGGATAAGGACTGCAGGCTTGTCTTTTTGTGGTGTCTGTGTAACAGAGTTTTAGGCGGGCATAAGTTTGAATGGGGCTTTGTGCATTAATGGCTCTTTTAATTATTTGTGTTACTGTTGTGTGTCTGTTCTGCAGGCTTTGTATGGAGTTTATCACAGTACATGTGGGATAATTCTAGAAAATTCTGCCCACAAAGTCTCTAGTGGTTGTTTTGTGTTGTTTTGTGAACTCTTGGTTTGTGAGCGATAGATCTCACATCTACAGCGTGAGATTGAGTCTATATCTGATTGTATTATTTTTAGCCGCCTTGCTTTTGCTACACTGCCACAGAAGATAGAGGTTTATTTCTTTACGTCTTTTAAGAAGTAGAGTTCCAGTTAACCTAAACCAGGGCAAACTGTCTGTTGTACTAGTTAATGATACAGAATATACAATAAATTAAAGAGTTTGGCAAACTAAACTTACAATTTCGCAGATAACAATTTAAACCTGTTGTGGTAGACAGACTTTTAAACAGAATCATTGGATAGCTTTATAATATTGTTGCAAGCTGTTTCTAATATGTTTGATGGGAATTAAACTGAATATGCAAGGAGGAGGAGTGAGACACTGTGTTACTGCAGGAGAGAGAGAGAGAGAGAGGGACGAGCGCTGCTGAATTCACTGCTTTTCTCATTCATCATCATTATAATTCTGTCTCTTCTCAAATCCACGTTCGCACGTTTCATCGTTTGTTTGGCTCTTCATTGCGTTTCCTTAATGAATCAAACGGCCAGCGTCTCTCATCAGGTGAAATGTCAGCCAACATCGTCCAAGAGCCTTTCAGTAAGTGACAAGTGTGTGTGTGTGTGTGTGAAGTTTACTGTTCAGCTGATCAGTATAACACAGACGATCATTAATTTATCATAGCTGATGTAACTGCTTGTGATAAATGCAGATTAAATCTCACAGGGGTTTAGGCTGTTGTGAAGAAGTTAGTGTATAATCTACTGTGTGCAGTTATATCAGTCTGTATATAAATTGTAGATTTTATGCATATAAATCAATATTAATATTATATACAGCTGATGGGTAACACAATGAATCAGATCGAGTTTTACATAAAGAGATGCAGTGCATGTTACCGCTCCGGTGAATAAATCACACATTTTTACATAATGAACTGTTGAATGTGTTGACAAGCTCTCTCTCGCTCTCTCTCGCCCACACACTGTTTGCCATGATCTGTCTGTGTGTAGTTCATTCATCGTATCATATTAAATGTGTTTGTTTAAAGTCTCTCTGTTGCCCCAGCAATGCCCCTCGATGTCATTGAAACGGCTGTGGGGGGCACATTTATGTTAAATATTTGATGTCACAATATTAATTCTTTGCCTAAACAACACAAGCTGAATTAGTTATTCATATCTGTTTTGTGTTGTATGTGTTATATGTGTTGTGAAAATCTTATTTAGACACAAGTGGGATCTTCAACTTTTTTGTCAGTGTGTGTCAGACGTCATTAGTTCTGTCTGCATGTTTCATTTTTGTTTTGGTACATTATTGGGCTCATTATGACACACTGTGTGTGTGTGTGTGTGTGAGTGTGTGAGAGAGAGAGAGAATACATGAGATGATATTGTGTTGGTCTTACAATACTGTTTCTCTGCTTACATTAACTGATCTCAGAACAGTGATGGATATGAGTGCTTGACCTGTATCTGTCATCACCTGACAGTGTACATTCTTACACGTAAGCAAACACAAAGACATTTCATATAGGGGCTGTTTGGACGTGTCCTGACTGAGTATATCTGAGAGGGACTGAAATTTCGGGTGGATAAGACAGAGACAGATGAGATTAGAGGAATTAAAATGACAAAGGAAGCATGTGGCCAGACTGAAGTAGAAGATTTATAGTGAAGTAGATGTTTTAAACAACAAATGTCACAAGCATCTGTTCTGCCTCTTTCTGAGGGAAATTTAACATTTGCTGAGAAACCTCTTGCTAACAGATAAATGAATTCTGAAATCTACTATGACATTCCTTCAGTTATTATTAAAATGCGTAATTTCTCCACCTGTAGCGTCACCAAAGGCAGCTGAAGAAATAATGAACGTTTTAAACAGATTTCTCAGTGAAAATTTATGACTGTCAGCTCAGTGACTCTCGCCTTTGAGTTTGTTGCTCATTATTACTGGCACGCATTAAAATCGATAGGGGGAGTGACTTTATAAGACACAGTGTATATTTAAGTAAAAGAATTTGAGGTTGTGTCGTGCACATAATCACAGCTGAAGGGTTTGTTTGTGCGTTACTGGAAATAAGATCATTAATTCTCACGCTGCTATTAGAAGATATAGTCTCTGGTTACTGCTGTTTCTTGTGCATGATGAATCCTGGTGGGTGGTATAGTTGTATGTTTGCTCTGCATAGCCCCACACATCACCCACGCAACACATGTAGAATTCTGCACACAGAAAAGCCTTTATCTGTTTATACCAGTGCTGTGTGCTGGACTACTGCAGATTATAATGTCAGTCTAATGTAAATTCATATTCCATTTGATTTTTATACATTGTTTATCACCATATGTATACAAGCAATCGGTATTGTATTCATTTTTTAGCATACAGTGAATATCAGGTATATATTTTAACAGTGTTTCATTTTTATTGTGTATCTTGGGCTCGAACCCACAACCTTTGCAATGCTCTACCAGTTGAGCTACAGGAACACGATAGTTATTAAGTTATGAATAACAATAAACAATAGTTTATTAAGTCACATCACTGTCTCATGTACGTGACTTATTTTATAATGTAGGTTATGCATTTTTATTGATGGTTTGCTGTTTTTGACCACAAGTCGTAAATTCTCAGTGGGCACCGCAGGTGTCGTGAAAGAGTGACAGCTGACAGAAGATTAAAAATGAAGGTGAACAGCGGGTATATTGTGATCTTTAACAATGCAGAAAGATGAAATCTTGTTCTTTCTGGCAAGTGCAGAGCAGACATATAACAGACTTTAAATTAACATTAGTAAGTAAACATTGAGTGCTGCTGTAAATATGTTTCAGTAGGAATGAACGTCAGACTGTGTGAGTCTGGGTTGGTCAAGATATGAATTATTTTGACTGTAATTGTCACAGACTTAACCCTAACCAGAGTGAATGAGTGACACTGCAAATACAAATGTGTTAAACTGACTTGTTTAACTGGAAGTTTTAGTGTGAAGCTAGTATAGATCTATCTGACACTTATTGAGCTGTACTTACCACAACATCAGACAGATTTTGTGATCTGCTGTACGGCACTGATATAACACTATATGATCTGCTGTACGGCACTGATATAACACTATATGATCTGCTGTACAGCACTGATATAACCACTATATGATCTCATGTATGGCACTGATATAACACTATATGATCTCATGTATGGCACTGATATAACACTATATGATCTGCTGTACAGCACTGATATAACACTATATGATCTGCTGTACAGCACTGATATAACCACTAGAGGGCGGCCGTCACTCATCACATGCATTTAATGACAATTTGGGTTTTATGGCAGCTTTGCCTTTAAAATTCTTGAATCAAACGCTGACTGAAGGTAAAAAACCGATGCAATAAATGTATTTGTTTTGCTCACAGAGTGCTGCACACCCCTTGTGTTGTTGATGGGAGTTTAGGTCTATAATAAGTCTGGTTAAAACAAAAGATAGCCTCACTGCTTTTAAAGCCAGCTTGTTATTGCTAGCCTCTCTGAAATTGCCAGCCCTACTTTAACAGTTCTGAAATAGGTGTGTTCACACAGTGACAGTGATTTGAGATGGCATCAAACTGCCAGTAAAAGTACGATTTTAAGGTGAACACCTCTCGAAAAAATACAGATCTTGTGTCACTGATTGATTAATTTTTTTCTAATAGTTTTTCTAAAATCTTATAGTTATAGTTAATAATCATGATCATAAACCCCATTTTCAGAAAGCGATTTTATGTGAAGCCCAAACTCTTTGTGAATTACTTTAGTTAAAATTTTTCTCCCTTAAATAAGTGACAGTAAAGGTCAACTGGGGTCAAAGGATTTAAGGAACTTTATTATTAGTGCTTAATCCAGCACGGACATCTGCAATTATCGCTCTGACCCAGAGTAATTAGCAGCTGCTCTCGTGGGAGCAAATGCTATCTGTCTCACACACACACACACACTCACACACACACACTTACACACACACACACACACTCACACACACACACACACACACCAGAGATAAAAAGGGCACAGTTGAGGGCTCCAGAGGTAACACTACAAACTCAATCAGTTTCTAGAATTGGCAGAGACTATAGATAAGTTAAAGTTCTAGAAAGTCAGTTGTGACTGTGCAGATCGTGTGTGTGTGTTGTGTGTGTTGCAGCTCTTAGCGCGTTGATAGCTGTGTATTTTAAATCTTTTCAAAAACCATCATGTATCCTGTTTCATACAATAGAGCGTGTGAGACTTTTTAAGAGTGCTTTTTAAATGCATCTCAGCTCAGATTATGTGGTGATTCCTAGCGTAGATACACACACAAACATTTATCATAAAGGACATCCGATGTATTGGTTTGTATAATCAAAAGTACAATCGCTACTTCTGATAACAACGCTAGAAGATAAAACATACGTATTAATCATTTAAGGACAGATTAAACATTAGACATCCCAGATTTCTGATGATTCATGTAGCTTGATATTAAAGATGATGGGCTATTCCTGAGAGACAGACAGTTTGGTTCCTCTAATACTGTCACTTTATATCTGAACTTACATTAGCGAGTGTTACCCATGAGAATGTCAAAAATAATCCCCAAATTAAGTCAGACTGAGAGGCCAAAAATCATAACATAAGTGCAGTAAAATGTGCAGATGAGCGATGAGGATAAATGCCTGGACTTTTGAGTGTAACAGTAAATGTCATTCATTATTGATGTGATAGGTGCTGTAACATCACATTTTTCAAACGTGATTTCAAGTAATTGTGATTGTAATGCGATTCAGCTAAGATAGTCCAATGCACACAGAGCTAATACGCTGGTGATTAGTGTCAGTACACAAGTTTTGTTGGATAGATGTATGTGCCTTTTGGGAGAATCTTATGTAAATATATTCTGTTGGTTTAGCTTGTCACTAGATGCATTTGAATTCAGTAAGGAAACTCTACAAGCTCTCGACATTTCAATTGTCTCGGCTCAGTAGTTTTTCGCTACTCCAGGCTGGAGATGGTTGAATGTGTTTATGATAGGAATGCAATGCACTTCATTAAACACCATTGTGTTGCATGATTCAAATCTTCCTCTTTAAAGCTGCAGACAGCCCAGTTTTAATTAGTCTTAGTTTGACATCTGAACTTTTGTCGTCTCCTGTGGAGGGTTTGTGGACTTCAGAGTTTCAGTGTAGCTATTCTGTCTCTTCAGTTTAAACAGCAAACTGATCTACTCTGATTTAGTGTCTTTCACTACAGTTTACTGTCTTGCTGTTGGTTGACATGAAACGCATCAAACCAGATCTGAACCAGATTTTGAAGCGTTTACTTTCTTTAATGTGAACGTGTTGAACGAATTCCCTGTGAAATACGTAGAGATGCGTTAGTTGATGTAAAGACTGTTTGTGAATAGAGTTTTTGGTGTCCATTGATATAATATTATTTAAGGCTAATGTAGACTGACTGGAAGAACAGGATTTGTTGGTGTGAGCGGTTATTGATCAAGACATTTTATCAATTCATTTATTTTCTTCAGGTTATCAGGTTCATTTCAAATAAAAGTCATGTTTTCATTATATACAATAGATGTTTTGCTGTCCCTTACTGTAGTTAATAGCTGCCTCTGATGTAAGTGTCCATCTGTCACCCCCCCCAAATTATTCACGTGCCCAAGTGATTCTAGCACCATGGACAGCGTTTAAAAGCGTCCTTTATAAACGCCTCACCCAAACCAATGATGTCAAATGCATTGTTAAAATGTTCATAAAACCAACCCGATGGACATACGAAAGCTCACTTAGCGACTGTTGTTACGGGACCTGCGCGTCATCATGCGAATCCCCGCCCCTCGAGCGCAGCATCAGTCCGCGCGTCTCTCTCGCTTTTCATCCATTTTCCGTGCCAGTTGAAATCAGACCGAGAGACGAACCGGATCAACCGATCCCGGCTCGATCCAAACCATCCATCACGCTTGCGTTGCTTTTAACTGCGCTGCAGTGGAATGCTGCGCATCCTTTACGGACACGGACGGAGATTATGCGCAATAGTCTGATCTAACCATCCTGCAGCCCAGGGACAACATCAGCTGAGAAACACACTCCCAGTATTTTTTGGACATCTTGGGGTCTTCAGCGAGGGATTCGCACTATGACGGCCACCAAAGAGCAGCAAAGCCAGAGACCGAATCCGCAGGACGAGGTAACGGAGGCGCGGAGAGGCGCTTCATCATTTTTCTCGTCGTCGTGCAACATTTACAAAAGATGCACGTGAATGTAACTCATACTTGCAGTTTCCCCTCGTCACGTATCCGGTCGCATCCGCAGGAAACGCGTTGGTGTTTTGGACACAAATCGCGACAAATGTATTTCAAGCACGCAAATCAAACGTCTGTTGTGACATTGCGTTTAGTGCATGACTGTAAAGTTGAAGTTTTAATGGCAGCGGGCGTGAAACGAGGTTTCTGTAACTGTGGTATCGGCGCTTGATGGATGAGGGATTGATTTCTGCGCACGTCTCGAGAGCCTCTGTGCGCGCGCGCCCGTCTCCAAATGTACCTGTTTAACCCGCCGGTGTCATTCAGAGATTCAGGCGAAACCAGCATTAGTTTGGGCCTGTGATCGGTTGTCTGGTGCCGAGAAGCACTTATGGAGTTTGACCTGGTGTCGAGTTTGATAGTAGCGGGAGGGGAAAGTAATATTCAAACTCCTTAATAAATGCTGGAATGTCTCTGTTGGTATCTGAAAATGTTGCTGATGCAAAAACAGAGTTGAACATCCCTCATATTCCTTTAGCCTGCACATATTGCTCAGATTTGGTGCTGGATACATAACATGCTTGAGGATTAAGGCTAGAAACGTTTTGCTTTTTGTATTACACCTCAAATATCAATAATAACTGAAATTTGTTGTTTTTTTCACCTGACCTCACAATCCTTTTCACTTACTGAATTGAGGGCTGATTCTACCAGCGTCAGAAGTACAAGACGCATCTGTCACAGAAACACTGGCTGAAAGCATCACCTGCTTTGAATGTTTGAGGACCGTGTTGGGTTGCGTACTATATAGGGATTGAATTGTTGAAGACAATCTCCTTTTGTCCCAGCAGAGTATGCAGTGCATAGTATAAAATTCAAGGTTGATTTTCCCCCTGAAAACACTTCATAAACCACTGATGTGAGTTTGTGATGGGCAATGTCTCCAAACCGGTGTCAGAAAACAATCATAATTATTGTATTTTTATTTGGCAGGTCAAATTGTTTAAAAATGCTTCACTTTCCAACTCTCATTTATTCCTGAATGTAAATTTGAATAATAACATTTGTATTTTTAATTCAGTTCAGTTCACATTTATGTTGATAGCGTTCTGAATTATATGCGAATGCTTGGCTAAAGAAATCTCTTTAGCAAATAGCATAATAATGTCAGATTTGGGAGCCGTCAACTAGATTGTAAAGCAATGCTGTGAAAAGGTCGCTGCAATTATGCGTTTGCCTTTTGGAATATGATATAATGATGTGTTTCATAACTGTATTACTGTATAAACTTATTACTGCATAAATTAGTATTGAATTGTAGCGGTTAAATGTTTAATAAATAGGGCTCTAGTTACAATCACACATTTTATTATTGGAAATACATGGGATATAATGAAACAGATTTGTAGCCTTATCTGATGACAAGTTAAGATCATTATATTTATGCAGCACTTTTAACAATTCGCATTGTTTCAAAGCAGTATAAGGGGAAAAATACTGCAGTACTCCAGTGTCTATAATATGCTTTAATGTAAATGTCTGTAGGCTCCCAATGAACAGCCAAAAATGAACCGGAACCACAGAAGGTGCAAAAAATGCAGATTACAAGTCATTCTGGTAATTGGATTCACAGCAAGACTGCTGAGTGAAAGTTGCTATACATTCTAATTCTGCAGCAATAACAATAATACAGGAGATGAACAAAACCTCACTGTTTAATGAAGCAAAATGATAATGTTCTTATGCAAATATGCTTCATTGCTAATGGCTAATTCTGTGGGAGCAATAGATTAAAATAGAGCAAAGAGTAGTTGTGTTCTGATATCTTCAGTATTCTGACATTGTCTAGACCCTTAAAACACACTTTCTTTCCAAGACACGTAAAATTTTTGGTGTGGTTTGTGTGGTTCATCTGTCACAGTGTCAGTAGATGTTCTTGGTGATGTCTCGTGCCGCGTGAGGGAACGCAGGTGACATTAGTTACACGAGAAGGTCCCGGAGTCCCTGTGTACCTCAGCGTTGCTGCTCATTTTGTGCGGTTCTGCCTGAGGAACAGGAATGAAAGATCAGATCGTATTCAGGCGGTTAATCTGTTCCTCTAACTGTCCCAAACCTGCTCAGCAAGGTCAAAGCTAGCAGCTATTAAACATCTCACCGGCTAAAAATAACACACACGTGTGCGTTCTGTCTCTGGTGTGGTACACGAGTATAGACACACGTTTTTTGACCGTGACAATTTCTTCAGTGTATGACTTGACTTTCTTTTTTTCATCATCTGCTAATGTCACAACAAATGCAAAATAATGACTCTTTTTTTTTTACAGGGGAAAACATCTAAATGCAAGAGTTATAATAATAATATTTCATACAGATTTTGACTTTACATTAAACTCCCCTGATTGGTCGCTTCTGCTCTGGACCTTGAGCGTCATTGGGTTTTAATTTTAATTTATGAATCTTTCAGTGACCCATCAATATTACATCACCTTTCCTGTCTTGTGTGAAGGATTTGCTTTTTGGAGATGTTATTAGTTTGGAGGTTAGTTGGACAGTGATACGTTATCTGGCTAGGATAACTAGCATAACATATTTTAAAAGGAGTCATGCAGCTATTTGCTAAAAGCCTCCAAGTGTAAATTGAATCTTTGCTCTTGTGCGCTCTGAGTCTCAGGACAAGACTGTATAAGCTGCTAATGTTGCCCTTCTGCGGGAAAGGAAATTTTCTCCTTCTGTATTTTTAATCCTCTACGGTGTAACTTGAGTAGAGCTCTGAAGACGATGAACATTGTTGTTCATCTCCAAAAATAAATTCACGACTGTAGGAACCATCTCCTGTGGAGGAATATTGAGGGTTTTGGTCTGCATGAGAGACGTGATGTTAATTCAAGCATGACTGAACATTTCTCTGTGTTTTGAAGGACCTGGGTGGCATGAGTCCTCCTCAGAGGAACTGGAAAGGAATTGCAATTGCTCTCCTGGTCATTCTGGTGGTCTGCTCCCTCATCACCATGTCAGTGATCCTCCTGACTCCAGGTACAACATCACATTAATTCCAGAAACATCTTCATCTCTTTCCTGAGCTACACCTTCATTATCATCATTCAGTGAGGCAAAATTTTCTGGTTCCCACCTGGAAACTTGCAACCTTCGTTTTGTCCTTCCAGAATATTAACCAGGCTAATTTATGCTTGCTGGACAAACAGTCTTCTTTCAGTTTGCCTAAAAAACGTTGAGCCTCTTCCACAGCATCAGTCAGGCTTTAATCTTCTGAACAAACGAGTGGATGTTTGTTATGTAATATGTGACAGTCCCCACACACACATTTCATCTGCAGTTTCTCCCTTCCTGCTCACGATTATGTTCTTGTCTGTCTGCATGTGTGTTTGTGTGACAGCCGACACGTTACCCGGCAGAGACACCAAGCTAACTGTGGAAGATCTTTTCAGCGCTGATTTCTTAGTGCACGACCCTGAAGCTCGCTGGATCAACGGTAAGACAATATCACCACACAGACACGCGGATCGTTACATTCTCTCATTCATTAATCATCAGAGCTACACTGTGAGCCTTTAATCACAAGGGATCAGACCTCGGGTGGTTTATAGGTACAAATAGTAAACACACCACATGCTGCACATTATAAGATCTGTGTGTGACTTTTGACCGTCCACAAGGTCTGTCTGTCAGTCCTGTGTATTGTGACCACTCACAATTTAGGGCGATTTATCTGTGAGTGATTATGTAACAATGAACAACAGATTCTGAGGAAAAATTAAATTTAAACAAACAAAAAACATTGTTGCTGCAACTGTAAACGCAACATGGAAATAAGTAGAAGTGTGTTTGTGTTTTTTCACAGATATTTGCATGTATGCATACAGCAAAGTGGAATATATCGTCTTAACCATAAACCTAAAAACTGAAACAAAAATTCAAAGCACAGATGGGCTGTTATGTAAATGATATGCTTAAAGAGCCATTTTATCTATAATGTAAGCTTCAGTCAGAAGAACTCTTGACTGAAGTTCTTAGATGTTATAAAAGAGAACATTATAAACCAGGGGTCTCCAACAAGGTCCACAGACCTGCAGAGTTTAACTCCAACCCTAATTCTGCACATCTGAACCAGCTTATCAAAGACTGCATATCTGTGGACCTCAATGAACAAGCAGACCCTTGTCAGATACCTTCAAAAACCTGTTTCAATATCATAAAGGTCAATGAGATGATGTGAATCTATAGGCCTGTTGGAAATGAGAGTGTGTGACTAATTTGTGGGTCATTAAATCAAATCCGCATGACTGTAGATCTCTTAAATCAACAGTTTAAAGGCTGAGCCATGCTTGAGACACGGATTATTGTACTTTAAAGTATTTATGTATTCAGTAGTCCAAACTTAAAGTTCAACACAGTGATGGGTTGGTGAAAACATTGAGTGTTTGTTCTAGCAGTGAATGTAGACAGACCTTTGATGTAAAAATGGTTTGGCTGTGAGCTCCATAAATACTGTTTAGTTACTATAAAATTGTTTGCCATATCGGGCAGCGCAGACATTGGCATTGTGTGTCTAAGGATGAGGCTAAGTGGTAGATGTGCTAGTTGCTATGGTAACAGGAAGGGGGAAGGGACACTCGGGTCTTAAACTGGCAGGAGCAGCATGAATATTTCATTGTGTGTGTGAGTGTGTGTATGTGTATGTGTGTGTGTGTGTGAATGTGTGTGTGTGTGTGAGTGTGTGAGTGTGTGAATGCAGTAGAATATTTCAGCAGGCCAAACAGATCTGTGTTTATTATAGACCTACAGTCCCTCAGGTTTTACAAAGGAACATCAAAATCTGACGTAACCTTGAGTCTAAAGCATGAATCTCCTTTGATGCTCCAGCATGTTTGTATGAACATCACATGAGCTCTGCAGAGTTTGAGTGTGAATATTTTATAGCAACATTACTTTCATTCTCACGCTCATTGCCTTTAAAACACTGTTGACTAACTGATGTTAGCTTCCTCTTGTCTGTAGAGCTTGATGTTATCATAATAATCTTGTGGGCAAAGTATTCCTCCTTCAGTAACTTCCTGTTTTTTAGCCGCACGTTGTAGCTCTGCCAGAAGTTAATTGGTCGCAGCCCAGGTCGTGATAACCCAATCACTAATAGCAACTGAGAATCTTTAAACCAATCGTTGCTTCTCAAACTTCCTGAAAATTGGTTGTGTGTAAAGACCAGTAGATTAGCAGAATCATTTTTTTGAGTTTCTACCTGAGATCTGTGTTCATATTGTACGGTTTTGGCTGTTGGTGTTCTGCTTTTCGTCTTGACACTAACAGGAAATTCTCCTTCAAGTCTTGTCTCAGCTCATAAACTTGAAGAACTGAACCTGTGAAACACCAGTGAGATGTTCTGGTTATTTTCAACATGCTAACTGGCTACAGAAACATTTACATTTCAGTTAATTTAGCATCATTTTAAACAGTATTATTAAGTTGCAACCAAAATGCTTTCATGTGCACATTGTAATAATTTATCTTTGCATGCTTCTATAATAACAGTATTCCAGTTACTCTTCTGTACCCAAACTCTACTATACCCACATTAAACTCCTTCTACTGTACCCAAACTCTACTGTACTTACATTAAACTCAAACTGTACTGTACTGTATCCAAACCATACTGTATACACTCTACTGTACCCATAACTGTTAACTAGTAATTGGATTGCTTTATTAGGGCAACATTAATATTAAATGTTATAATGTTACTATCTGACACACTCTACTCACTATCTCTATTAACTTGTTAACAGATTCTGAAGTCGTCTACAGAAACCACAATGGACATGTGATCAGATTTAACATCCTTACAAATGAAACAGAAGTTTTGCTGAAGAACACGACATTTGTAAGTAAAGTAATAATATAAGTTTTTAATGCATCACACACACACACACACACACACTGTCCAATACAACATTAAAACAATCACATTTTTGCAGGATGCCTTTAAAGCCACCAGCTACTCCATCAGCCCTGACATGAAGTATGTGCTGTTTGCCTACAATGTCCAACAGGTGTGTGCTAATCTCTCTCTCTCTCTCTCACATTCTGTCATAAATGTGGCTTGTTTTGGTTAATAACATTTTTTTCTCTCACAACAGGTTTTCCGACATTCATTCACAGCATCCTACATTATTTACAACATTCACACCAGGTGAAGTAACAGCTTGTACCAGACATAACAGATGTACACGCTTATTAAAAAACTCAATCGCATTAAATACAGATTGTTTCGATACATATGTTTAAATGTTAAGATGGAACTATTGAATCTGATTGGCTGATTCCTGATTCCTGATCTTATGAAGCTGTAGCAAACATGGGCGCTGACATATTAGCTGTCAGCAGTAGGTTCACAGAAACGTTATTCATTTGCATATTGAACAAAATGAATTTTTCCAGTTTCATGACCTGCAACAACTAATAGTTGCTGTGGGATTCAATTCACTGAGATTTATCAACAACAACCTACTGTTGCGTAACTACAAAAGCATTTTCCACTAATGCTCATTTATAGCGATTCACTCGTAGCTGCTGGAACAAATTTGTTTGTTTATATGTTTATGCATGCGTGTGTGTGCATGTTTGTTTGTGTGTGTGTGTGTGTTTGTTTGTTCATGTATGTGTGCATTTGTGTGTGTGTGTTTGTGTGTATGCAGGGAGGTTGGTGAACTGGACCCTCCAGAGGTTGTTAACTCTAAACTCCAGCACGCTGCGTGGGGTGTACAGGGCCAACAGCTGGTGACAATCATCATTTGTTACAAATATTCTCTCCAGTTCAGCTTGTGTGCATTAAATATGTGTCTGAGGCATTTGTGCAAGTGCAAAGTTAAGCCATGGTTGTACATTGTTGCTCTGTTGACCTTGTTTTTATGTGTGTGTATGTAGGTGTATATATTTGAGAACAATATCTATTATCAGTCGGACGTCAGGGGTAACTCGCTGAGATTGACCTCATCAGGGAGAGAGGGCGTTGTCTATAACGGGATTTCTGATTGGCTGTATGAAGGTGAGATTGTTTGCTGTCGTCTATAGGAGACATTTATAGATAACGCTGTTGTATAATGAGATAGCAGTGCTCAAATTAACACCAGTCCAATACTAAGTACAGACACAGAATATATGAGAAAAGTAGACACTAAGACGGCTTATATAACTTTTAAGACAGTTTATTTGCATAGTATAAAGTTCAGTCAAAAATAAAAATGCCCAGTTTGCCATTTTAATGTTACACAAGAGCACACAAACACAATAACACATTTACATGATCTCACTTGTGTGTCTGTGTATAGAGGAGATTCTTCACACTCATGTGGCTCACTGGTGGTCACCTGATGGCGAGCGCTTGGCGTTTCTGGTCCTGAATGACAGTTTGGTACCAAACATGATGTTGCCCACGTTTACTGGTTCTGCTTACCCTAAAGGCAAACAGTACCCGTACCCAAAGGTCAGTGACATCACGTGACCTTTGCACGCTAACCTACGCTAGTGTTTTCAAATACATTCCCTCAAACATCAAACAGTTACAAATCTTCACATTTCCACTATCAATAAATATCAGGTGTGAATGTTTCAGCCAATCAGACGCTCTCAGACAGGTGTCGTTTTGAAATGACTGTTATTTATATGATGTTGTTTGCGATACATATTGTTCAGAGCAGGTTTACAAAGAAAAGTGCCTCAGAAACCCTTCAGGGCGCAAGCTAAAGGCGACACTTAGCTAGCGAAACTACTTAAGATGTTTCAAGTGGTAGGAAACAGCTGGGAAAGCCGTTTTCCCAGCTGACGCAAATTAAAACAAATTCAGCTTTTTCCACCTCCAGCAGCTGTTTGTTAATATTATTTTGTGTCTTTTCTGTAATTGAGAGGAGAATACAGAACAAGAGAGACCATCTATAGTGTCCAAAGTGGATTCTCTATTTTCTAGAATGTTCCTGTTGTTGTTATAGGCTGGACAACCCAATCCCATGGTGAAACTCTTTGTAGTCAATCTGTATGGACCAACACACACTCTTGAATTGACCCCCCCAGACGAGCTAAAACACAGGTACTGTATCTGTGTGTGTGTTGCTGTCCCGTAACGGACACTGGAATGAGATCTTTCTCTATTTCTGTCTCCGTTCTGCAGGGAGCATTACGTTGTGATGGTGAAGTGGATCAGTAAAACTAGGACCGCAGTGCGCTGGTTAAACCGGGCCCAGAACGTTTCAGTTCTGACTGTATGCGATTCTACCACTGGAGCGTGCATCAGGGTAAACACACACACACACATATACGCGCACACACACACACACACACACACACACACACACACACTGCATTAGTCAGTAAAATGTTTGTGAAGATAATGATGATGGTTCTATTTCAGAGGCATGAGGAAACATCAGAACTTTGGCTCTCCAAACAGGTGAGTCATCGCAAGATTCTTTCTGATGTTCCTCCTTTTACCTCAGAGCTTTTGTTTCTAAAAAATTGTTAAATGAGATGTTATCTATACCCGGAGAGGTGTGGATTAAAGTCAGGCCTTTGTAAAATCTCTAAGCTGTAGAAGGATAGGTGATTTTCCATGGACATTTTCTCTGCCCTAGAACCAGGAACCATTCTTCTCACGGGATGGCAGCCGATTTTTCCTGACTGTCCCAGTAAAGCAGGGAGGTCGCGGAGACTTCCAGCACATCGCAATGTTCACCTCTCAGGTACTGTGTGAAAGTGGATCCGGTGCATTTACATTTGGGTTCTTAATTCGGATTGGAGATCTGAAGCGGTGTATGATGTCATAGTACAGATTCACGTAGGTTACTGATGTGATGTGCTTGTAGGTGCGAGGGGATCAGAATGAGGTGCGTCATCTCACATCGGGTAACTGGGAAGTGACACAGATTCTGGCTTACGATGAAAGCGCACATATAATGTGAGTGAAACCAGATCACATTCACATTTCAGTGGTCTAATGTATGTGTACCACGGGAATATACATACTTTCTTTTTATTATTAATATAATATGTCTGTTCCAATCAGTTTGAATTGCCAAAAAATGCCATATATAAATGTGACCTTCTGCACATTGTTTTGCTAACTTCTGCACATTGTTTAGCACATAGTTTTGCTAACTTGCTAATCTGTTTAAACCCCTTCTTCAGATATTTCCTGAGCACAGAGGGTTTCCCCAGACGCAGGCAGCTCTTCAGGTGAGAGAGAGGCTAACAAAAGTTCACGTCTGTAAATATATTTAGCTAATGTATGAATATATAAAATGTCACACCATTCGTCTTGTTGTGTGCAGTGTTTCCACAGTGGGTTTGTTTCCACGGCGATGTCTGACCTGTGAACTGAATAAAGCTCACTGCACTTTCTTCAGTGCCGTTTTTAGCTCCAGTAATCATCACGTCATTCTGCACTGCAAAGGTTTGGAACAGACATACATTTGTCTTTATCTACAGACACACAAACACACGATTGGTCCAATATTTGTATAACTTCTCCTATTGTTTATAAAATACCCCCGGAGGTGTTGTGTGTTACTGTGGTGATGCAGACTGATAAAAACATATGCGATGCTGTCAGACTTACACGGGTTGTCACTCAAACGTCTACAAGTTACCTAAGTTTGCCCAGTTTGTCAATGTCAGAGTGACTGTATTGCTCCAAGCATTGAACACAGCAAGCATCAGGTTGCTATAGCGATGAAGTATTAAAAGACTCAGGCTTAAATCTCACATCATTTTTAATTTGATTTATCTTTAGGTCCAGGAGCTCCAGCAGTGATTATACACACTTTGAACACTGCCAGTGAGTTCTGCTTATTTACTTACGTTTTTTTGACTGTTTCTAAATCTCCTCAGCTCTACACCTGAGGCCAATGAAACGCATTATGATTTCTATTTAAATTTATGTAACAGATTTATGCTGTTAATCTCTCATCAGATTATTACATTTTGGAAAACAACTCTATGCTGAAAGCGGCTCTCAGATACAAACGGATCCAGGTGACCGAATACAGAAGCCTTCAGACTGACCACTTTGGTAAAATACCTCACAGTTCTGATCAATCCTCAGTCTCTGATCCAAAAGTGTGTCACTGTGTGTTTGTTTGCTCACACATGCACTGCAAATGATTTCCTGTTATTAACTGGCAAAGGGTTTTTAATATCTTGTGTTTTGTTGCTTAAAATAGATTTGAAATGTTCTTGTGTCCGTCTGTTTTTATAGAGTTGCCTCTGAAGATTGCCTATCCACCTGATTTCTCTGATTCACGAACTTATGCCCTTCTTCTGATAATGTAAGCAGAACTCGGCTGAGCCCAGATTGTGTGTGTGTGTGTGTGTGTGTGTGTGCGTGCGTGTGTGTGTGTGCGCGTGTGTGTGCCAGACAGCTGACAGTTGCCTTAAAGATTTTGATTCCTGTGATACTAAAATAAACAAAGGATGTCAGCTTTGACGTCATTTTCTGACATCTGTTATAGATGTTTTCTTCCACTTAAGTTCAGCAGATATCCAAAATTACCTCTGTTCTCCCTGTCTTAAGAATAGACAAACTAGCACAGCTAACCTCACTTCCTTCTACTTTAGGTTTGGAGTGCTACAAAATAGTTTATCTTAAACCTAAAAGACCTCTCATCTAGTTACATTTAAAAATGAGATCTTACTGTCATGTAAATATTTATTTACAAACAGTGTATGTTGATGTTCATGAAGCCATTTGACCATTGTGTTTTAGTGACAGCGCCCCTGGTGGCCAGCAGGTGAATGAGCAGTACTCAGTAGATTGGGACTCTGTGCTGGTCAGTTCGGATAACGTTATCGTAGCTCGTCTGGACGGCAGGGGAAGCGGCTATCAGGGTCAGAAGATTTTACAGGAAGTGCACAAGCGTCTCGGAGTTGTGGAACTTCAGGACCATCTGGCTGCTGTTGAGTAAGAAAGATTACCTGAGATTTGCTCTTTTTGGAGAAGAGTGTCTACATTGACCAACATGCTAACAGCGCCTTACATTTCAGGCACCTGTTAAAACGGCCTTACATTGACCGATCTCGGATAGGAGTGTTTGGTCGGGTAAGACTGAGCTAAAATCCAGATTTTTTACAGTTTGACTGTTTGGCTCATGAAGGTGTTGAGCTCACATCAGACGGTTTCTGCTACTGTGTCCTGCAGGATTATGGAGGAAATATCGCTCTTCTGCTTATTAAATCTGCTGAGAACTTGTTTAAATGTGCGGCAGTCATGTCACCCGTCACTGACTGGACTTTGTATGGTAAGTTCTGCAAAGATCAACTGACCAGAAAGTGAGTGTTTGTGTAAAAAAAGATGTTCCTCTACTGCAGTACAGAAGATCAAGAACTGTGAGAACTGATCTCAGTCTCTCTCTTTCTCTCAGCTTCAGCGTTCTCTGAGCGTTATCTGGGATTTCCTCTCCAGGATGATAGCAGATATCAGGTAAGTGCTGGTTAGATGGTTCTGAGCTCTGAACTCTGCTGGATGTGTTTGGGGTTTGACAGACGGTTGTTTTGTAGTTTTCCAGTGTGCTGCAGAATCCACAGGGCTTTAGAGAACAAATGCTTATGTTGTTACACGCCACCTCAGATGGTAAGTGTTATCTGTGTGTGTGTGTGTGTCCTAGTAGTTACCACATTATGGGGATCACAAATGTCCCCACAAGAATTTTAGTACCTGTACATGTTTGGCTAACATATTTTAGCGATACACAGCTGAAGCAGATATGAAGGATTTCCTAACAGATTGTGTATTTTCTTTTAAGCAAACATTCATTTTCAGCACACTGCTGAACTCATTAAGAGCCTTGTGAAGGTGGGAGCAAACTACACCCTTCAGGTACTGAAACCAGCTACAAACACACATCACTGCCCACTAGCTGTGTGTCATACCATTAGCATAGTTTTCATGAATTACTGCATATTTATTGACAGGTGATTTATTGACTGCAGGGACATTTTTTTATTTAAATCCGAAAGAGAACGAAAAAAGTAATGATTATAAAAGGATGCAAATTGATGCTGACAAAAATAAATATTAAGGCCTGCAAATTTATAACACGTAACACATATGCAGTAACTTTAACACACAGTTTAACTTCTGTGTCACTCTGTACAGTGTTTAAAATCAGCTGTTGGTTGTTTTGTTTAGATTTATCCAGATGAGGGCCACTTCCTGTCCAAGAGCAGCCGGCGGCACGCGGCAGCGACTCTCAGCAGTTACTTCAGATCCTGTCTGCAGGAGGAAATGCCTCCTGTCAGTGAGGAAGAGGAGGAAGAGGAGGAGTAGAGCAAAGACGACCGGCAGCACACACATACACTAACACTTCACAATACACACATCACATGTGGGGACAGTAAAACACACTGAGACAAACATTCACAGCCGAGCCCACAGACATGCCATATGTGCTAATACACAGAGAGACAAAGAGAGAGAGAGAGAGAGAGAGAGAGAGAGAGAGAGAGAGAAAAAGAGCCAGGAGTGTGTGTGATTATGATGGATGCGTGCATTAGCGTTGCGAGTGTGTGTGTTTCTATGTACCTGGTATTTGGATTTTTGTTGCTGGTAACAGATGGGATTATGGAATATTTCACATATCAGAAGTCTCTTCAAGTGGACTGGGTTTTTCTGATTGGCAGATTCACTGGCCAATCACAGCACAGACTGCTACAGTCAGACATTGCATGTTCGTTTTCTTTGCTCCACTTTATTTGCCATTCTACATCTGTCCGTACGTTGAACCCTTTAGAAGGATCACGGCATTCCCATAGTTACTTCACAGGAATGGCCCACTGTCTCCATGACAACCACTGGCTGGGAAGAACCACAGTTCTGTCTGGAAAGACCTTAAGGATCATCT
Organism: Yasuhikotakia modesta; assembly: GCA_036877545.1. Taxonomy (NCBI): domain Eukaryota; kingdom Metazoa; phylum Chordata; class Actinopteri; order Cypriniformes; family Botiidae; genus Yasuhikotakia; species Yasuhikotakia modesta. The sequence continues at coordinate 10,907 of JBAJNP010003154.1, read as the reverse complement.
TGAAGGCAACCAGATCCGGAGCAAACGTGTTTAATGCTCTGATATGTGTGTATACGGGAATTCTGGGAAGCTGGTGTTTGTTGTACAGAAAAGTGTGTAAAAACAGAAGTATTTTGAGATTCGCTAGGTCTCATGTTAGCTTAGATAACAGGACGAATCCGATCACAGAATGTTTTAATTCATTTTCTGTCTCTGGAAAGCTTTTGTATTGCTGGCTGTTTAGTTTTGCTGTTGAGGTGGGGGGGTCTGGGTTAATAGTTATTGTCCTCTAGTTATGACATTTATGACTATAAATAAACAACTGGTCTAAACCAACACTGGTTGGCAGACCGTTTAAAACGTGTCACTTGGTACATCAGTTGTTTTTTTGATTTTCTTGAATGTTGATGTATGTATCTTGTTTTCAGAAAGACAATTTGTTTAGTGACAGGATTCAAAAGTCTGACAAACATTTTCTGCACTTTTGTTTTTTTTGCGAACTTGGTTCCAGTTAACACAATTTATCTTCTTGCTTATATGCCTTAAAGTTTCTTTTAACAAAGATTCAAGTTAACACAGTTTTTCTACAAATTGTACTTGTTTAGTTAGGCCCAAATGTTGCTTGGATTCATCACGGTTCACAAACGTAAATGTTTTGAACAGTTGCTGTGTTGCTGTGTTAACTAATATGGCTTTGGGCGCTCAACCAAATAATGAAGATGTGTGAAATTTAATAAATGAAAGTACTCAGTCAAAAGTGGTTAGGCGAAAGCTAAAGTCTCAGATCTCAGAGAGTGTTTGCTAACGTCAACATCAATGTTCTGATTTGTCAAAAACCGCTTTTATGTGGAAAATTGCTTAGCATCACACCAGGCTTTGATGCGGCTCTAAGCACTTTTCTACATCAAAGACCATTTCTTTAAATCTGAATGTCGGCGTGGATTTGAAATGAACGGATTGGGACCGATCAATGGCTTCAATGGCACAATATATTCTGTTTAGTGCAATTTTGCGTGTGAATGATTTGAGCCTAAGATTTCCCATAATTCTCAGTGAGTGCAGGAAAGTGAAAGCATACGTTTACATTTTAATCTTCAGTGTGTTTATTTCTGCTTTTTGACTAATGGCTTCAGTGTTAAACCATAATGATTCATATTCAGCAGACAGCGCTTTAGTGTGAGAATGTTCCGTCGGTACAATTTTCATACAAAAACAGTTTGAATTGTCATATTTATAGATTAGATGAATGGCTGAATTCTTCCCAAAACTCCTTCAGCATTTTTCAAACAAAGATGTTCTTTGCGCTGAAGAAAAACAGGAGAGTTTGAGTTTTCAATGCTGGAAGGGGTTATTGCACAACTACAATAAGCACTATTGATGCTTCTACAATAACAACCATAAGGGCTTATTGTAAAAATGACATAACAGTTGATGGTACATTTATCCATTGTGATGAACCAAACACTGCACATTCACAGTTAGTTGTGCAATAGTATAAAATATGGCAACTTCCAACCAGTCAGTGAATTTCTCTCCCATCATCTCAAAGTAATACATGACATCAGAGAACATTTAGGTGTTTAACAAAAGACGTTAATGTTTCTTTCAGTGTGTTAAAGTGCTAAATCTCATCTGTCAACTTACTGGTGGACATGTGAGAAGTAATCTGCATTTGACGTTAGCATGAACAAATGATGAAAAACACGACAGTAAACCCGAACTAGTAGGTTGAGATCAATGCTAGTCATCGTCACTAGCTTTTGTGGGAACAGGTACGTTTTCATAGAAGCATTCTTTGAAGAAAGAAATGATGGCGTTGAACACGTAGCGTTTGCTGATGACATCATGACCCTCATCAGGAAATATCTGCACAGAGAACGGCAGGTTAAACACGTGAGGGTGAAGACATACGGGTGCTTGCAGACCGAACGCTCACCTGTAACCTGTAGTTCACATTAATCACAGAGAGAAACTTCACCAGTTCTGCAGTGTGTTGAAAATGAACGTTCGCTGACGGAGAGAGAGGACATGAGGTGATGATACGTTCTCTCAGTCTGAAGCTCTCGTGAATATTTCATAAACTCACCGTCCAGTGTGCCGTGTAGAATCAGAAACTTTAACTTATCAGAGCGTGTGGAGTTCGGCAGGAGACTGGAGATCTGATGAACACACACACAAAATCTTCATATTTTCATGAAGCTGTTTTTCTTGTAGGACATTTTTCACTTTTGCTTTTAATTAAATACCATTTGTGTATATATTACTTCATTAAGTAAATGTACTGTCACCCACATAATACAATTATTTAAATATTCAGGGTGTGTTTAAAAACCAAACAACAATCCTACCTTGTATTTCAGCTCATTTTGGATGGGAAAACCGAAGTATCTCTCTGTAAAAGCTGAACCTGAGGAGAAACAGAATAGGACGTATTAGCATATTGATGCTAAATACAGATGAGCTTAATATTGTTACACTTATTGCTGGTTTGTGTGTGTGTGTGTGTGTGTGTGTGTGTGTGTGTGTTTCACGTACTGTAGAGCTGCCAATCAAATACTGGTGCCATGGCAACACCACAGTGGAGTACAGAAGTATGAGACAACAGTAGTCGGGAGCTCAGGAATCCACCGTACGCCTGAAACACACAAACCAAAACATCTGCTATCATTTCATGGGCAAACATTGTTTTCATCCTTCAGTCTGTTTCTATTTCTGCGTCTCTGGAAACTTTTGTTGCAATTTTAAATTTAGCATATGCAGGTATTTTTGTCTCAGAGTCAGTCAAAGAAACCGATATCAAATCTGTGCTTGATCTGAAAAGTGTAAACATAGCATTATATTTTTATTCAACCGCTGATTTGACTTGACATTTTTTGGCATCTGTAGTATATCCAACATTTTATTGTTTTATTGAAAATCCCACAATCTCACCTTGCCAAAAAGTCCGACTCTCCCAGCATCAATATACGGCTGTTTCATCAGATATCTGCCACAATAAACAGACACAGACAAGCTGTAACATTAAAAAAACAATAAAAATACAAACCCTTAAAGTAATCCTGAAATCAAATAAAAATGATAATAATGTTTGTAAATCTGCATTTGCTGCAATAGAACAGATTTTGACTCGAGCACTGTCTGTCTGAAATATTGAATATTGGTGCAATTTAGCATTGACCATTTTGTGAATAATTTACAGTTGTCCTTCATAACAGTCATGCGGTATCTCAGCTACATATTTAAAATATCCTTGATGGATTTCTGATCTGTTTAGTTTCAATTTATTTTAAACACAAGAACTTTTCAGCGATGACTCAAAGGTCTCTAACTAATGTGAGAAAATTACATTCAAAACACAAAGGAGCCAGAAACGCAATAACTAATACAGATTCAACAGAATTAATTAAAATGACCTCTCATTTCTTAATAAATATGTGGCGGCAAATCTGTGGCCCTTCATTACAGACTACAATATTTCTATAGTGTGTTTTGAAACATGTAAACACACAAAAGGAGACTTAAAGAATGTAATTTCTGTATCACCGATGTCACTAATATATTGATATTATAATATTCATGTTATATGTGCTATAATCACAGTGGGCTACTTCAGAGGTGAGACTGCATATTAAGCATGCTTAAGTATAATAATTCAAGCTTAAGTATCAGAAATCAAAACATTAAGTATTATAAATCAAACACTACAGCTTCACCCTGAACTCAGCGCACTTACTCTAACACAGACATTTGATCCTCAGTGTCCACAGATCCCAAACATTTGTAAACTTCCTGTAGAGTCAGCTGACCCTGGAAGCCACTCCCCCTTCCATCCACCCGTGCCACAATGACATCCTCACAGCTGACCAGCACATCAGACCAATCCAGATGAAACCGGTTGTTCACTTGCTGCCCACCAGGAGTACTGTCACTATAACACACACACACACTGATCTGTATTCAGTGTTTTTGACAGTGTGAAAGTCAAGATGTCAGTGTGTGCGTGTGTATGAGTGTGTATGAGTATGTGTGTATGTGTGTGTGTATGAGTGTGTGTGTGTGTGCGTGTATGTGTGTGTGTATGTGTGTGTTTGAGTGTGTGTGATCATACAGCAGGAGAAGAAGAGGGTACTGGTACTTCTCTTCAAACAATGGAGGAAAGCTGAGCTCGAGTCTCAGTGCTGTTAAAGAGAGTAAACAACAGTAAAGACTCATTATAAAAAAACACTGTTTCCAGCCATTGCTTAAACTGACAAACACATTTTTATTAAACCACTGTTCTTGCTCACTGACAGTGATGATGATGATGAAGGTTATAGTAATGGGTGGAGATCAGTGTACTGTACAGGGTGCACCGCTGTGAGCGTGACTGGCCTCGTATATGTGTTCTTGGTCAAAAGGTTGCACATTAAGTTTGGGTTTCACTGAAACTTTCCCTCCAGTCTTGGTAAACAACGTAACTTTATGACTGGCACGTAAATGCCAGTTTTCTTTCTGGCTGTGCAAGTTTGTTGGCGTTGTTTTTATGAATTTTCTAGTTTGAGTTCATTTACACCGAATAATAGCATAACTTGTGTTATTAAAGTTGCTCTGAATGTTACATCAAATAATATGACAGCGATGACTTCACACGCTGAAATCCTTAATTATGGTCATGCAATTCAAGATGGTGGTTTGGCATTCTAGTTATGCTGTGATGGTGGAGGTAATGATGGTAACAGAGGTGATGATGGTGGAGGTGATGATGGTAACGGAGGTGATGGTGGAGGTGATGATGGTAACAGAGGTGATGATGGTAACGGAGGTGATGTTTGTAATGGAGGTGATGTTTGCGATGGTGGTGATGATCATGACCTCATACCCTGGTTGTTGATCTGTAAAGTTCTAATTTGCCTAACTGGAGTTTTTTTCCTTCTGAAAGATTCTCTAAACTCCAGATTTGCTTCTAGAGTCACATAATCTAGGGAAAAGAGAAACAGTTCAATTGTTGACTTTGTTGTGATCTTTTAGGACAACCTAATAAAACACATGTTTTATTAATCATGAGAAGAAGAAATGACTTTTAGGGTTGGACTCACTGCTGATGTTATTGAGAAGGTGAACGGTGGTTTGAGGAATTCCAGGACCTGCAATGTACAAATAAAAATTTTCATTTCTGCAAACCATAGTGATATGAATAAATATAATGTGACTGCAGTTTTCTATAATTGCAACGTGGGTGTTTTAGTTACTCTAACAGCTGCAGTACTGCTGGGGCATCTGGGCACAGTGTGTGCGTATACAAATTAGTGTAAGTATGAGTTAGCAAGTTTAGAAGTTTACCTCTGCAGTTCAGCAGTACGGCTTGTGCGTCTGGGCTGAGCGAGGCTTCAAAGAACGAACAATGAGGTTTAAACACAGAACAGCTCAAACACTCGCGATGAAAAGGATCCACTGTGCTCACCCTGCAGGTCAAAGGTCACAAAACTGTATCATAATTCATTCAGTAGGACTGAACAGTGTACTGTGCAGTTTCCTGTGCAGCACAGACGCATCTCACCTGTGCAGCTGCCTGTTGCTGACACCAGTCTCTGTGCTGAGGAAATACCTACATAATACACCCAACAGTCAGTCATCAGATGCTTCACACGTCTAATAAACTCTGGTGTGTTTACATGACTCACACTTTGTTCCACTTTTCATCATGGCCAAGGATCTCTGTCACCTCCCAGGCGCCTGAGGTCATGTGACTAATGCTGATCTCATCACTGTTAGTCTGATGTCAGAAAAGATCAAATGTAACTCAGTTTAAAACATGATTTACTAGGCTATGGAAACTGCATTTTCATACCTGCTCTGAGATCATGGTGAGATGTCTATAGGAATCATGTTCTCTGTGTTTGAGGTCTGTTGTGATGAACAATGTCGCGCCATCTTTAGAGAAAACTGGTTTCTCATTCTGCACAGGAACAGACACACATCAGATTCTGCTCTGCACCAGAAAAGACTGTTTAGTTGCTGAACATTTATATAAATGAATTAAAAGGGCTTTACCTGTCTGTCCACCCATTTGTCTGATGTGATGATGTGCTTCTGTAGAGAGAATGATCACTCTGTGTGAGTGTTTATGGGTTTGACTGTAACAGCGTTGAATACAGTGATCAGTCTGTGTGCATGTGTGTATAAAACAGGATCTCACCTGCACACATTTCCCGGTGAGTGTGTTACAGAGTGACAGTATGGAGGTGTTCTGAGGACGGTTCACCCAGCGGACAGCCAAACACTCTTCTGTTACCCAGTGCACCATGCTGATATAAAACTCTCTGCACAAACACACAGTAGACTGTTTAGCATTATTAAATGTGTGTGTGTGTGTGTGTGTGTGTGTGTGTGTGTGTGTGGTACCTTTTATCTAAGCTGTTAGGAGGCAAAAGTTGTGTAGCGTTTGTTGATCCATTCACACTGATGACATATAATGCGACTTGAGGAATCGTGTGTCCAGCCTGTAACACATAAATGAAACATAAAGCAAATGTTCTTTCATAACTGTTAACAAAATATTTCTGTTCTGACCAATAAACAACATTGTGGAAAGACAGTTGACACACATACACCAATCAGTTATATTTGCAATTTAAATCAAAGTTGCAATAATACATGCCGTTTCATTCTACAAAGATTATATATTTACTTTTTTGTTTATTTCACATGTGCAAGGAACGATTTTGCAGTATTTATAGCTTAATTTTCATGATTTATTTGAAACACATTAAAGTATATGTGCATTATGATGACATGTTTGTGTAAGCAAAATAGCAAACATTTAAATAATAGCTAACATGTTGTAGTAAATGTTAGTTCTAATGTGATAGAACGGTTGGTGAATGTTTGTGTCACGTTACATTTAGGTTCAGATGTGTTGTTCGCACCACAAGAAAATTGCTATTGAAATGTATTAGAACGACCTTGTGCTGCTAAGCTTTTGTAAAACTGTTTATCAGCAGAACTGTCAGGTACCTTTGGGTACGGATACTGCTGTCCACGGGGGTAAAACGATCCCGTCAGGTGGGGCAACTCCATTTTGGGTACAAGAGTGTCATTAACAGAAAGAAATGCCAGACTGGAGCCTGATGGAGACCACCAATGAGCAACTGGGGAATGTAAGACCTCCTCTAAGAACCAATCAGAAAACAGCAGAGATTATTATGAGCCAATAGGAAGATTTCTTATTAAATGATGAGGCGCATATTTACCCTCATAAAGCCAGTCAGATACTCCGTTAAATATGAGGTTGTTTTGGCCTGATGATGTTAGTTTGACAGAGTTGCTCTTCACCTCTGGCTGATAGTAAATGTTATTGTTGTATACATACACCTGAGCGAGAGGGAGAGAGAGAGCGAGAGAGATTCAGGATCTTTACTGTGTGGTGTTGTTATAGTGTGTACTGTTATATATTGGAGATTGATTTAAAAGCTATAACTCACCAACTGTTGGTTAGAAACTCCCCAAGATGCAAACTGCAAAACACAATCAGACGTCTCTGGACTCTTGAGTTCATGTACCTCCCTACACACACACACACACACACACACACACACACCCACACACACACACACACACACACACACAAATACACGTACACTTAAGATTTTGCCGTTAGTTGTCTGTCTAACACACAGTCCTAAAGCCTTGTTTATAAAAGACATTCATGAAACTTTCTTATTGAATTGAAAGTTTGATGAAGGCCATTATGTGAATGTTTGTGGGTCTGTTGTACCGTGTATGTATGTTGTACATTAGATAGGATGCCAGATACGAGTATCGATACACCTAAAAAAAAAAGATTTAGTTTTTTTTATCATTTATTTATTGTCTTATGTTGGTAGTATTTGTATGTATATATATATATATAAATAAACTTGACCTCTGACCTTTTTGACGTCACATGACAGCAGCACGTAGTTCAGGTCTGGTGACACGGCAAACTTGGAGGCTTTGTACTTAGCCTGTGTAAAAAAACGAAAATGCCATTAATTGTTAAATTGTTCAATACAAAGATGCTGTAGACCACAAATCAAATGTTTGAAAATTGTCTCTAAAGAATTTGTTTACACTTGGTAGACACTTTAATCCAAAGCAATTACAGTGCATTTAAAGTGTACAATTTATTAGTGTGTGTTTTGATGAATCAATTCCACAACCTTTCATTGACTAATGCAGATAGACTCTTTAAATGTTTGAGAGTCACATGACCAGCTAAACTAGCAAGTTGAGGAGACGATGATATTGAAGTTCTGTGGGTGGTACTGGGTATGTTTGGTTTAGGATAAGTAAATTTTGAGTGTTGGGCTGGTGTGTCATTTGTAAATGTTCTAGAATGTAAATTTTCGCTCACAAATGTCGTGTTTCTCATTAAAATGTTGGTCTGATTTGTTTCCACGTTCAACATCTTAAGATCTCCATCTATTCCTCTGTACACAACCTGATACGCTAAAGCAGAAAAACACAAATGTGAATTGTTATTTTAAACATATTTCAAACATCTTGGGATCAAATATCATGCGGTTTTAATTATGTCTGAGGTAATATGATAAATACACGCCACATTTCTCACCAGTAACCCACTGAGCTTCCGGGTCATGAACCTGCAGCTCACTGGACAAAAGATCATCAAGGTTCAGACATGATCCTAAATTGTTTTGAGTGTCACCTGAAACCATTAACACACAATCACAACCACTACACCTTATCAACTGTATGTATGAGAATGTTCACTGTTCACTTTGCTTTTAATTGAACGTAATGTTGTTTTTGTTCGTAGACAGTGGACACACACACCTTCAGACAGCAGAAAGATGGACAGACCGATGAGTGACAGAACGAGTGCGATGACCACCAGAGAAATTCCTACACCCTTCCAGTTCATCTCTGAGGAATATCCTCCCACATCCTTCAGATGAGAGACAGGGAGAAGAGACACATTTACAGCATCTGCTGCCTCATTATGACAAGAATTGCATTAACATTGCAGAACACATTTCTGTTCAGTTTCTTTCACGCTTGAACAATGGCACATTGTGTGATTTTTACAATGCATATGTAATAAAGAATACACATTATTATTGTAAATTATTGTTCTCAAAGTGTGTAAATTAATAACAGCAGTCAGCAATACTAAGCTTGTGGTCGGTTGGTTAATATAAAGATGATAAGACTGAAATGCTGATATCTACATTACATTTAAACCATAAATATTACTGCATATTTCATCTTTACATTTCTCATTCAAAACCTTTATACACTCACAGCAGACTTGAATGCACAGACTTGAATGCGTGTTAATGTTTATTGCGCCATCTAGTGTCACAGGTTTTCATTACAGGGATTTTTGTATGTTATAATTTGTTATAAAACAAATATAACCTCGTTTATTAAATACTTAAGTGTAATTAATTCAACTGGAATAATGTCATACCACTTATACTAGTAATAGTTTAACATTATAACTTTAAATCACTATTACACAGAGGCCTGCAAGAATTGCTGCTGATATTGTTTTTGGTATTGCAATCATGATTATTGATCAATTGATCGATTTTAGCAATAATCTTATAAGCTTGTAAAGCGTTCACAGGGTCTCATAGTGACATGATAAACAAAACAATCATTCAAACTGGGAATAAATTGGTATTTATTCGGCTAAATAATGTGAAGCACTACAGTTGCACTATACAAGATTGTGTGTGTTGTAACCTAACTGATGAAAGTTTTTCTATTTTTAGTCTCTCAAAATATCTTGGACTCTATATTTAGAAAGTCACTTTAAACAAAACCCTCAAATAAATAAATCCGTGCCAATTTAACCTGAAGTAACAGCATTGCAGTAAAAGCAGTTTTATCTAAAATACAAACAGAAATCATACAATAAAATGCAGGGCGCCTTTATGGCTCTGGTGCTGCGTCTTATGTCCATTTATTCTGTTACGTAATTCCTCAAATAAAGCCACAGATTAAATAAATATCATTCCTGGCCAGACCAGTGACATTTAATCTGTCATGCTTGGGTAGGAGAGATTGTCCACACGGATTCCTTCAACAGCTTCATATCGTTGGATACACCCTGTGCATTATGGGTATTGGGTTCCTAAAACTGAAAGTAAAAACAACTGTGTTGTTGAATGGATTAAATCTAAACGTGTCGCAGCATTAGCCAAAGATGCTGAGATGTTGTTTTGTTTTAATACTTATAAACAATATAACAATATAACCCACATTTAAACACAAACATCTAAAACTTTATTTGCTTTTATAAGCGTTTTTACAAACGAGGACATGCGCAAAAGGAGGTTTTGCTCAGTTTGGGTTACAAATTTGTCCCCAATATATGGCAAACTAAACACACACACACACACACACACACACACACACACACACACACACCGTCCACATTTAGATGCACTCAGTAAGTTTGAGTCTCATTAATCATTGAATGAAAGTTCACTGACGTTTCCCATGGGATCTGACTGACCTTCATCCAGTTAAATCTTTAATCTGCAGACGCTGTTAACCTAACGTGGGCTGTAATATTTCCCACTTATCAAAAGTACTGAACAATTAAACTGGACTGCAGACATAGTGACTGTATGTTTGTTTACTTATCTAGCCCTTTACATTAGCCACTTCTTTAGAATATAAAGCTTATACACAGTGTGTGTATATAACATGTATATAACAAATCAGCGACAGTCTACCATCCATCCATCTGTTAGGAGTTTAAAGTTCAGCTTTTAGCGTTTCTTCTGAACACGATAAACTAAGTTTCTCACCTTCACGTCGACAGAAGCTCGTCTGTGGCAGTGGTTGGACGCTCCGGCCGTTTGATTCATGGTGAGCTGGATACTGGTACTGATGCTGCGCTGCACTGAGGAATGCGCGGCTGCTCGCTGTGGCGC
>JBAJNP010003153.1:0-41740 GCA_036877545.1 Yasuhikotakia modesta | reverse complement strand
AACAACAGTCCAAACATCACAGTCATCTTGTTAAAAAACATTCGAAAAGCCACTTTTGTCAAACTGCAAGGTGTCATGTATTTTTTTGCATGGACAGAGACAGTCATTATCTCTTCCTCAAACCGGTCTTCCCGCTGTTAGATGCCTCAGGGCTATGAGCATTTGCATTCCAGAGGGTCCTACTGGGCCCCTTGTGTTCACAACACCAGCATTTGTTTGCAGCCACTGAGATAGTGATCAAATTTGGTACCAAAACACAGGGGTCAGCTAGCTTGTATTGAGAGTTAAATAGACACATTCCCCAGCCATTCTAACGTTCGAACAACCGCCTCCTCCCACGTCACGTGAGGGTCTGCAACAATTGGGGCCCATGTACCAACCGTCTTTATCAGTGCAAACAAAACCACCGCAAATATTGACTTCAAAACACGTGGCTGAAGCAAGCAACAGTTAGCTCCCCTAGACAGGGAGCAAAACAACAAAAAGATGAGGAACATGAAGGGGTGCAACTTTAAGGTCTGTGCTGTCTAAATGAAATATGTTATCTTTGAAACTCTTTGACGTAAATCTCTTGCTTGTCAGAGCTGTGATGCTTTGGTAGGAGAGAGTTGATCCACCTCACATTCCTTTGCAATTCAGGGTTGGCCAGGTCTGCAAAAGAGGTCATGAGGATACTAAACTATCTCCTGCTTCATAATCCCACTGGCCTGGGGGTCTACATCTGCAGGAAGCTACATAGAAAGCCTACATAGCTACATAGCAGCCCAAGACTAAATGCTGTTCATGCGCCAACTGTCTACAGAGGAACTTTCCTGTTTAAGTAGATAAGCATCTCATTCTAAAGAATAACTTTCGAAATGGACTTTGACCTACCAGAGCACCATAATATTGTTTTCTTCAATACATTAGATGTGAATGGTGACCATAGACTGCCAAGCTTTAAAAAGCATAAAAGGCTTCATAAAAACATCAAAAAACATCTGTGCCACATTCCAGCTTCTCTAAAACATGTGGTAGCTTTGTGTGCTGTTGTGACTCAACATTTTGTGTTTCACTGGTTTTTAAGTAACAATTTGTGTTTGATAGGCAAGAGACTTTCACAAAAGTCTTGAATAACGAAGATAACAGACTCTTCTTTGTTTTGGAGTGATCTATCTCTTTACTTAAACCAGGTTAATCTGAGGTGAGGATATTATGAGTTTGTAAATGTATAACTTTAATGGCTGACCCACATTCATACGAAGAGTGTTATCAGTTATACCTCAATTGTTGCCCAAATGCTCTTTGATCGTGTCTAAAATGTAGCACTTAAACTGTGCTGATGACCAAAAATCTGTGCAATTTTGGAAGCCATCAGGTATAATTCACATAAGCAGAGACACCTGTGATTAACTGTGGCTTGCCCAGGCTTGCCAGCTCAAAGCAGGTGACATCAAAGTTCTCATAATAGTAAGACATTTAAAGACAAGCTTTACTCAGTTTTTTTTTCTGAAGTTGACTTCAAAGAATAAATGTCAGAGGTTAGACCAGAAGCTTTCAAAGGGCAGACGGAAAGAGCAGTTCTGTCTCTGCTTGTGAGATTGTTTTACAGAGGCAGACAGATACCGGAGAGAAAAACTAAACTGTGCAAACAAACCAAACCAAGAAAAGCTGAGAAGGTCAGAATTTCATAGAAAAATAATTACAGTAAAAGCACTTTTACTGTCACCTTATTTTCTGTGGGGTGGGGTGGTCATTAAACGACTGACTTTTGAACGGAAAGACTTTGTTTTTAAACGTATTTGAGTGAGAAACTGGCAGCCAGACAAAACTGTATCTTATGCTTACTTTGAACAGTTAGTATCCATGCTCTGATTTGATTGGACAACACACTGTTCCAAGAGAGCTGAAATTAACTATAACACCACAGCTTTTTACAGTTCATATAATTCTCAAGACTGCTGGCAAATGCTACAGTTTTTTACTGAAATGATATTGATCACTGATAAAACGTTTAGCAGATATACTGTATATGATGAGTATAACAAGATGCTCAGGATGTTTGCACATGAGATAGAAACTTTGTGGTTGAGGGGTGGGTGTTTAAGACATATTGTTGAACACTAACTGTCAGAACATTCAACTCTTGAAGCTAAAACGAGACCCACGCTGTCACTAATCACAACAATAGGAGCAATATAATGACATATATCCTACTAAATACATCATACACACACACACACACACATATATATATAGTCAAACATTGCCAGTAATCATTTACTTGCCCTTTCACTGTGTGTACAAATCGCACTGGCAAAAACTGTGACCTAAGTTCAGCACTACACTGTGGTATCAACCTAAGATATGTGGCTTTCAACCACTGAGAACATCTGCCCACTCATCACAGAGTAATGGAACACAGACCAAGTAATCTAAATGAGAAGGCCTTCAGCTTTTAGGAGGAAATGTGTCACATAAATAATCAGAAGTGAAAGGGCAGGAGTTAAACTGATTTAGGGGTTTGCCCTCACGTCCCCTCAGAGAAAGAGACAGGGGGTGGGTTTTGGGGGCTGGGGGTGTTTATTGTAATAAACGGTTTCATTTCCTGAGTCCTGGAACACACAGAGCGGAATTAAGTACTTTCATTTGTACATAGAGAACAGTCACACAGAACAGTCGCTCTTCTTAACTGGTAAAAAACAGACCAGGTATGAATTACGAGGAACAGGAATGCGTCTGCGTCTGCATACAACATGTCTTACAATACATACAATACAATATTTTAGTCCCACTGGTGCTTTTGAAATGCATGATGGGAAGCGAGGTATGAGTGGCAGTAATTCATATGGTAACCCGGCGTCTTTTTCGGGAGTCGGGGTGAATAATGGGTCTCGGTGGGAAGCATACAGTCGCATTTAATTACAAATGGTGATGAGTCCTCAGGAGACGTCGCAATCGCACACGCATTAGTTAAACACAACCTGCTGAACAATATAGTCAGCAGGGGTCTGGAGGGGGTCCAGGAATAACCAATAACAGAAAAGAAACAACCTGACTATTTTGAGGGGAAATGCAGGGTGGAGCCTAACAAGTGCACAGAAGGTTACAGAGAACCATGAGGGACACCCTGCATCTCTTCTACAAGGCAAGAGAGCTGCTAAGCACACACATGCTTATCCTTGTGTAAAACAATGTGCCTCTTTCTCTTTTAGTCTGAGACAACTGCTCTCTTGTCTCAGGTGATGAGCGATAAACTGGTTTCTGAAGAAGCAGATACTGCTGTGTTAAAGACGAGAGGGCAACAATGGTTTTTTCCACCACAGTAGTACTCTCTCTCACAGACGGAAACTTACTGACAGACATTCTTTATAAACGTCACACACAATTTGCTTGGTAACAACAAATGTTTTGTTTGTTAAGATAAACTACTGGCAACTACTGAGGACGTATATTTATCAGGACGTCTCATTTTACAACATAAATAATGTTACATTGCTTTACTGATTACACAAAAAGTAATTTTAACATATCAGAATATAAGAATTGAAACACTTAGGCTTCATGCTAAAGTTTATGTTACAAGCTTAAGTTTATGTTTATTATTTTAGAGATATATAAAAACAAGGAACCACAAGGAAACATCAGATGAGAGGCACATGATAAGAATTTTCAAACAACTTCCACAATAAAAAAACAATTTAACCAAAAACAAAGTTGCCTGGAGACAGCAGAAAACACATTACAATGAAGTGCAGTGTGACAAATATTACATACAAACATTACAAATGTTTGTCTTTAGTGTTTGTCAGTAAGACATTAAAGGGCAGAAACGCTTAGGACTGACAGACACCCACCAGCTGAACTAGTAATACGGGTGTGACATTGCACATGTTGTGTGTTTTGGGGGCTGGTGGAGGAGGTGACAACGCTGGAGGAACACAAAACAGATGCCACACTAACTATCAGCTGTAAACTCAATGTGTCACTCACAGAGTCACACAACGTTACGGAGACTAACCGGAACACCCATTTACAAGATTTAATGTGACATTTATGACGAAGAAAACACTTGATCGGTGGATCAGGCAAATTTAAACAAAGCTTTGAGACTTTTGGTTCACGCAACTCTTACGCAAAGAAATGCATTTCTTACAACGGAGGACAAAACTGCCGCAACACGTTCAAGTTTGCGCTTCAACGCTACTATCTTTCCACACCTGATGGCAGCCTGTTATTATGTCTCTTCCTGCCCAAAAGGCAAACAGCTCGCTTTAAAATTGTATCGACAGACGAACTGGGGCTCATCGTGCCTCGCAATAACAGATGTTAACTGGATGGGTTAAAAGACGGGAGCTTTTATGTCTTTTTTACCTGCCCTTGCCATTGAAAACCTATAATAACAAACGCTGTAAAACCAACGCCCCCGTTTCTTAGTCGTCCCATTCAACCCATTCAACCCATGCGAAGAGTTTTAACATTTAACAACACATGGTCCATTAAATACATTGTTTTATATTGCGTGTGTTTCTTGAGTTCAACAGGTGCAACTAAAACAGACGTGGTAAGGGAGGGGGGTACAGAAATTATATTGATATATTTGACTTTTATATTTTTTAATATAGTTATTATATCAAGACATTGTATTATATTATGATATTGTATTCCAGAAAGAGGATATAATACTTCAATTCAATTCGAGTTTATCTAGTTACGGTAACTAATGCATGTAATTCAGTTAAACTTTTGTTTTATAAGCATAACTTTTTAAACTTTTACAAGCAAAACTGGAACAGTTTCTGATAGTTATACTGTTAAAATTAAACATTAAAACAGCTCAGTAATTTCAGTTCTTCAATTTTAAAGCTTCCTTCTACTTCCTTCTACAATTGTAAAGTTTCTCATAAACAATGTAACAATAAAAATAAGTTAAAGATAAGTTTGCTATACCTTGATTCATCAGCGATGCACCGAGAATACACGGTAACAAAGCGGTCCAGCGCATCCTGTCGCAGTCGGGGGTTGTTCTTGCACTGAGACGCTGGAAATCGTGATAATTTATATCCGGGTGTGGGACTGTATTTGTTAAATAATGTTTTTGTAAAAAAACTAAACTTTTGGGCTGTTGTCCACGTGCCTCATCCAACTCCTGCTACATCTGTTGAAGCTGTGATGGGCGGTTATAGGTCTGTCTTTAGGCTCCTCCCCCTGTCTACAAAACTACATAAACCTAGTTAACCTTCTGGTATACGACACTACCATTATCTTGTCTTGTGATTTACAGTTCAAGTACAGTTTCACATTTCTGTGAAGTTTGACCAGGTATGTCAAACCAGGGTGTGGTGACAATATAATTTAGAAAGAGAATAAGCAATAGGTGGACCTCCCTCTCACAGTATTTCCTAAGCACTTAGTTTACCAGTGTTATTTGTCTAAACAGTGTCTTTGCTTTTATAGATGGACATCTAACCGGCACAATAACGTGTCCAGGTGCTGTTAACATCTGCTTTGACAGGCTTTTAAAACTTGCGGTCATGTACATGTTTGCCTTTGGCTACAACAACCATAATATAAACAATGAATTTGCTTTCATATACAAGATGAGTTCAATCAAAAAGTGACATGCAGTTTGCAAGGGCTGTTAAACAGGTTAAACTAGATTATTTTTACTCTCAAAGGCTGATCGCAACCAAAAGCATTTTTTCTTGCTCTCTACCATTATTACCCCCTTAACCCTGTTTTTGCTCCTCCCTTGCATTTTATTGCCCCAATGCTAGCCGAAACCGCCCCTCGCATACAAATCAGTGGCAGGTGGGCACATGGGGTGGGGGGCTCCCTCATCTCATTCAATTTACATTGCGCTTCCTCACACCTCCTAATGACCTGCCTGATAGATACGAAACTAAAGGCAAAAACAATGAACACAAACCATGACCATTCAGAGGAAGTGTAGAAAAGCTTAGCGCAGCTGACAGTTCATGAACAGGAACAGTAACTCAAAAATGCATATGTACTTATAGTGACTAAACTGTTGTTACCGTGACGATTTTATTAATCTTGACATTCATTCATTATGTTAATGGATTTGTTCAATGAATTCATTTGTATGAAATATTCTAAACTAAATTCTACAATAAGTCACTTAAATGTATTACTAAACCAAACATTTTTTAAATGACAAAAGATGGCAAAATGGAGAACTTGAAACTGAAGTTAGTAGTTTATTTATATCATAAAATACAAAAGAGCCAAGTAATGAGTTAGCATAGTTTATATACGATTAAGATGTGCCTGTCTGAGAAAATAAGCAAATAAACCAAGCCTTTAAATTGTGCACTTAGGTTTGAGTGTATATGATCAGCATTTGTGGGAAACCGAGACAAATGGACATAAATTCACCCATTGCATTTAGTGTAAATAAGTCCCTACAAACAGCAGGGCCTCAGACTGAAGGCCAGGGAGAGTGCAGAGCGGAGGGTGACAGAATGACCCTGAAATAATCTACTACAGGTCTGTGGGAGGTGAAGAGAGCAGCTCAGTATCAGTCAATAGCCAAACTCATATGCATGAATGCTTGTTTATGTCATCTGAATGTACCTGGTAGTGGGACCAGGATAGGCCCTGATCATCATCATCACAGGATCCACAGGTTTTGAAAACCTGGCATTTAAAATCTAATCTAGACCAGGAAATAAATCGAATTTGAGGATTTTAAAAATGTACAACAAAGACATTTAAACAAAATTTGCATGAAATACTCAACACTAAAGTCATACATTTTAATACTAAAAACCAAATAACAAAAATAGGTATTAAAATAGAAATTGTAAAATTGAGACATTAAAAAAGTATAAATGGTGGTTCAGATTGGCTGTTAAATTGTGCTGGTTCTGCTGCAGTAGAACTTCCTCACGGCTCACAAGAGCTCCTCCGACTGATGCTTTGAATTAGCTCAGAGATTTAGTGCCGGTGGCTTTTTTTCTTGAAAGATTCTCCAGTTTCTGCTTTTGAGAATAACTACAGCATATGAGCTAAACAAAGAGAGAGAGAGAGAGAGAGAGAGAAATTTGAAATTGAGAGAGAGAGCAAGAGAGACAGGCAGAGAGAGAAAGACCAGATGAGAACAATTTTCAGCCCCAGGCTCTCAAAAACAACGAGTTGTTTCATTCACCAATACTAGTCTTGTCAACATTGTTTGCAAATAAACATGCCGAGTTGACAAGAGTAACTGAAATTGCTCAAATGTTCTTAGCTGCACATAAGGTTTCTGCAATCTAAAACAACTCCAAACAAATGCATTAATGTAATTTAACCATATAGGAAGAGCAGAGCCCTTTAATATTTAATATGTGAACTATACATTATTGACCATAAATCTTCAGGCAGGTCAGAGAAGGACAGTAATTATTGCATAGCTTTGCCATAATGGCATGTTTGCCCTTTACAGAAACTTCAGTTATATAAGTTTCTTAAAGCTTACAGGAATCAATCAATTTGTGGTCTATAATGGCTGGAGACCATCTCATAACTGCAGCCTTTTACAGTGAGAGCTTCACTATGACCTGACAAATGCAAAGCTTCCATTAACAGCCTCCACCTTCTCCATATATGAGTTTACAGCCATTCTTTTCTATTCTCCTCTTATACATACATTGTATACATTGTGACATATCCAACTAGGGCCATAATAGCATATTTATTATAGAATCTAGCGTTATATATTTTACATAACAATATAGCCCTTGTACTGACCTCACTTTAAATATCCTGAGGTAAATATACCCTTTCATTTAATTGTATAAAATCTAATAGACAGTAATATAAGGGAACCTTTAATGAGGGGATTATAATGTTAGGAGCATGTAAATATTTGATAACTATAATATTTCATAACTGCAATAAAGCAGCTACAAAGCAGTAAATCAAACCTTTGATTTCTTCTAATTCTTCTAAAAATAATGATACTTTTTAAAATTAGTTCTAACACTATAAAGTAAATTATTTCCCACTGCAATATAATCTGTAGACGCCAATGACTTGATTTTATGAACCCTATATACTTTTCCTAAACACTCCATGTATAAATTAATTAGCATTAATTAGCTTTAGCATCAATTGACAATATAAATTAACGTTGCATTGTGTTTATTTCCAACCCTGTTTAGCAGAGACACCCAAAAATATTCTAATACTGAATAACTTGAGAAAGATTAAACTGCTGTTACTTCTCCACAAACAAAGAAGTTTATCTTTCAAATAGAAAACAGATTTAGGAAGAAAACTATATGAGGGGACAGTCTGTTTCCCTGTAGGGATTATTATCGCTAATGTTTCATATTTTTAGTGCGTAATTGAGTAATGCTTTAAAAACACATTTCCCCAATACATCCATTTTAAACATAACTAAATTCACAATAACCTTCAAGAGTCACCAAAACCAACCCACTCTTGGATCACTAGCTAAAATACGCTGATGTCATACATTTACTTCAAATAACGTTTATCTCATTTTTAACATTTATCTCATTTTCAATAGACATCAAAACACACAAGGGTTTTAGATGCTCTGGCACCCTGATAAGTGAAATTCTGGAGTCTGTCAAACGAAGACCAGATGCCCAGATAAAGACCCTATATCTGAAACTGAGATCAAGATATCTGAGGAAAAACAGAGCAAGGCCCAAATAAACAGTAATGTAAAGTGGTATCTGTGTGACAGTTGTTGTTGTTTTGCTTTCAGGGGCAAACAGAACTTATACAGAACAGATAGAAACCAAGACCTACACAACAGACACAAAACACAACAGTCACAAGTCTAGACAATTGGACCCGACCTCAGGACAAACAGTCACAAACTAGTGGTCCTTAATGAGGGCCCATCTGATATGTAAATTCTTCACAGGTGGTGCTTAAAATGATAAAAAACTATCCAAAAAACATCATGATTGTCCTGACAGGAACTGCTTTAGTAAAAAGCAAAAATCTGTCTTCCACAAACTGAATAAAAACACGGGTTAAAATGGACTGAAGCAGAGTTTGAACGAGTCACAGATTCCACATATTTTACCATGAATTAGTTTCTGTCATAACACAGATTCAATGAAAGCAACATTCTGTCAAAGAAACTGTTGTTTGGATACACAGAGCCGTGTTCATACTAATGACTTCTTCTTCGCGGAGGCTTAAAGCTTTCCTAGGAAATATGAATGTTATGATCTACTGTTTCCGTTCATTCCTTCATTGCGACAGCAGTAGCAGTACATCAAAAGATTAGAGGAAAAGATTTTCAAGAGATAGAGCAGAGATTATGATTTAGTCTTTCTTTTTAGATAATGGAACCTTTTTAGCCTTTCCGTTGAAATCACACAGAAACTAGATAGTGGGACACTTAAGAGGAATTGCAACTTAGGAGGAAATGCAACTTAAATTAGAACTTACATGTATTTAGCTGTTAAATTACTTTATCTAAAGGGACTTACAGTAAATTCAAAAAAATTAGATTTGTTTGTGTGCTGCCTAAAATTCAAACTATGAGATTGAAAAGCATGCATTATGCATGCAGATTGAAAAGCATGCATTATGTGCTAAAGTTCATGAGTACAGTAGATTTTAGAAGCTCAGAAATTCACTGATGCGTGTTTTGTTGGGTTTGTAAGTCTTTGTTGGGCGACTCTGTTGTAGAACCAGGATCTATCTGCTGAGATCCTGTCATGCCTTTGACTGAATTTCACAAGCCTCCGGCGTTTTTCAGACAAAACCTTTTCAGACGTTGATCGCATTCCAGTTGGGAAGCCAAAACACATCTGCGCTCAAAATCTACCCAAACAACATCACAACTGTCACTTGTCACTCAGTAAAACATCTCTACATTGTTTCACTTTCGTTCTCAAAGTGTCCCTCATCATCGTCATTTGAAAGCATTGAAAGCATTCACTGATCTGTGCAGCCAGACGATCTTCTAGCAGATAAATGTTATAAAAACACTAAAGCATGTGGATCAGATATAGCTGTAAGTTGCATTTCTGGATTTTGCACGTTTGGCTGCAGTAACCATTTACATTAACGCTTGAATATGTTCTCCGCACACTTACCATACAGTGCGTGACAGACCGCACGTTGTTTGCATGACATTTTGTCCCTATTGCGCTGGCTGGTATGACGGACACCTAGTGGCGTGGATGGTCCGTTTCGATTAATTTACATATAAAAATACTAATATTTATTTATTTTATATCTAAAAACATTTCCTAAATTTACCATTAATATGATGCTGTGGTTTTAACCCTGTAACAGCAACAGTTCCTCACTAGAGTTTCAACTGCGATCGTTCTTGCACGTGTGCTGACAGGTCGCCTGACGTCCTGGTACGGTTTTGTAAGCAGCATTTTCACAAGTCATGCGGGTCACCACAACACAAGTTGACACTTGCCCTCTATGCCAATCACTCTATGTGATGCACAGGTCAGACCTTTGCCTGAGAACATAACACATCCTATGCATAATGCAACATGGTTTTTACATCACAGCCCACCCTGCAGGCAGCCTGCATTGTGTCTAGGCTTCATAATAAATAATGAAAGATGAGCAGATTTTTAACAGGTTGTGAGATGGTTGTGAGATGGTCTAGACTCAACAGAGGGTCTGCTGTAAGGTTAAATTCAACCATCCCATCTCTTCAAAGGTGCAGGAACATATAAACAGAAAACCTACAAACACCCAAATGTGACTTTTAAAGCGACTTTAGAGCTTGTAAACCTTTACAAATGTAGCAGAAATAAAGCTTTAATATTTAAAATGCTTTCGCTTGAAAACCTATTTTTAAGTCTTCATCTTTCCCAGATAGTGGGAAAGATTTGTTTTGTTCTGCCTTTGCAGTAAGAATAATCCAACTAAATTGTTATAGCTAAAGGAATATAATAGGACATTTTATTCAGTGGTAATGTTTTATCACAGTCTCTAGAGATGGACAGAGGCAGATAGACCCATCTGTGGAGATCTGGTGTTTTGCATCAATGTTTTATGCTTCTTTTCGTGGCTGGTAATTTCCTCCAAACTCCATCTTTCAAAACGACACTACATCTCTACTTTCAATGTATCTATTTCATTAATTAGCCTCACCCTGCCATGCAATTTACTATCACATGAAATGACATCATAGAGAATTCCATTATGATACAATAAATCACCTCACATATTACTTTTAGCACATTGCACTCGGTATCATCCTTTTAACTAATGAGGGCACACAGCCCTTGTACTGACCTCACCTTGTACTCTGGACACTTCCATTTTAGATATGTATTGTGGCATCATTTCATGGTCAACTTTATGTTTACACTAAATAACTATAAAGTGTTTTACCCAAACAAGAACCGCTGTCCCCGCCGCTCCTCATTTATTTTCCTCATATATTAACGTCCTCATCACCATGTAATGAAACTAATTTTTTGTGCATTTATCATGACCTACTTAGTGCCACATAAATTATTCATTTGACAGAGCATCTCTCTCCTTAATAACACTTGAACACATCATACTGTACTTAATGCTTTCATGAAATACATTAGGCGTTGTGCATGGACAGGGATAAATTTCCAACTTTTCTTAGGAGGAATAGTACACTTAGAGTTAAGTGTACTTATACAGAATACATAAAAACACCATCAGTTCCAGGAATCTAACCATTATGTGAAACACAAGCCATGTTTACACAGACTACAACATAACTGACCTCATTATAGGACTATAATATGTAAGGAAATTGCTATGTAAACAGATTTTCCCCATTGCTTTGAAATTGAGACCCAATGAATGCAAAGATTTAGGTAACCGAGTCCTTAAATACCTAGATGTCTAAAACAATTAATGTAATTATCAATGTAATTAATGAAACCAATTAATGACATTCCCAAATAAATTTTAGGTAGGAGCATCCTAACGTGATTGTAATAATTGTCCATTTTGAGTATTTGAAATTTCTCTGTCTACTGACCATTTCAAGCCAGTGTATTGTACGTTACACCCTAAATAATGGTGAGGCTCCCCCTGGTGGTGTTTAGGGTTAACACAACAGAAAGTGACTACGGTCACCATCCCACAAGCCTTTATTATTAACAATCCATGCAATAAAAGACCAAATTCACCGAAATTCAGAAACAACGTGATTCTTGGAAACAACAGGTTCCGCAGATTCAATTGCCAGAAACTATTTTTAATGTTACATTTGCCTGAGTATTCAAAAGCATGCTTACAATACCCATTCCAAAATTGCACCTTTCTCCCATGTTAATAAGATACAAGCGTCCCATTTCAAAGAAGGGCTCTTCATGCAGCGCTTACAATAACTTCATAAAGCAAATTCAACTGCTCTTTTAAAGCTGTCAATCCTAAAGCCCTGAATCTAGCTTGTTTTGCCACTACAGTAACAAAACAGGAAAGGCATAGTAAGATCTGTATATCACTAGTTAATATTGCATCTCACAACCTTGTTTGCGTAGGTTCCTTGTAATCTGGTTTCATACACAAAATGCCTCAAACTGCTTTTGTATAGTAAATGTATAGTAGCTCTGTTTAAGTTGACACACTATATAAAATCATCAATACATCCGTATATGTTTAATTGCATCAGCATATATTCAACCGAATAACTATATTTAGCAAAATATTATAGCATAATATCAACCTGTTATAATATAAATATATATCCATAACTGCATATATTACTCAAATTCTGTGTAGAGCTACTTTGTCTCTTTTATCATAAATAATGCTGTTGTGTTTTGAGTCTGTTAATCATTTTGTCTGCTGTGTTGAAAAGTTGGATGTCAGACATGGTAATAATTCGGATCGTGTGTTTCAGCCTCCACCAGTGTTGTTTTTGTCCTACATTAAAGAGCTCTGGAACTTAGCGTAGGCAGTTAGCGTAGCATCCTGAGTTTGCGATAAAATGACACAGCCATGAGGGCAGCGACAGTGCCGGCGATGACCAGAACAGCCAGCGCAATGCCCAGTCCTACAGGCGCTCCGTTGGCGCTGTTCTTCTGAGCACCGGCCAGGGCTGTAGACATTTACACAAGACAACATGTTATCACCAAATTATAGACTTCCACTAAACTGATTTGTTTAATAGTTAATGAATCTGTGTTAGGAAACACACTCACCTTCTTGGTTAGAGGTAAGAGCTGAAAGAACAATTCAGTTGGTATTAATAATGAATTATTATATAACATTTTCTTCTTATTAGTAGTAGTAATATAATAATGAACAACAATGCTATAATTATTATTATTTACTATTTATTGTTATTATTTACGATTAATTTATTATTATTATTTATTATTATTACTGCTATTATTATTTATTGGATAAATAATATTCTAGTTAGTATTTAGTTAGTCTTAGTAATTAGTTAAATAATAATAATAAAGGTAATGGCGAGATAGACGTACGGGTATCTGCTTGAACTTTCAGAGGTCCAGAGGTGATGAGGGTGCTCTCTGACACGCCATCTTTAATCGTGGTCGTTTGTGTGTCTCGTTTCCTCCTGCCACATTGCTGGTTATTCGAGAGTGACGTGTTGGTTATTAAAATCCCAAGATAAACTTATATCGTTTGTTATCAGTTTAAGTATTAAAGTGACCTTAACCCGGTGCAGTTTTAAAGAGTGTTAAGTACCTTGAACTGGGGGCAGGTGGTGCGTTCACAAAGCCTGGTAATGCAGTGGAGATAGTAGGTGGAGATGGTCTGGTTCTGCTGTTCAATGAAACGGAAGGCTGGGAAGCTGAAACGGGCTTTCTGGCTGTCTCCGTTCTCTATAATTGTCGTCATCTGATCCCTCGAGCACCTTGAGAAAACAAAGTTTAGTTAATACACAAACTTACACGCGTCAATGTTTTCATTTCTACGGACTTACGAAACAAAGAGATTAAAAAAGGTCGAATTCGACGGCAGGGCCGAGATAGACGCATAGCACCGATCCAGCAGGACGTGATACCTGTGGAGGAAGAGCAGATAGTTTTAAACACACACTACTGGAAGGATGGCAAAGGAAAGGCTGTGGTTGTTACTTACTGTGAGGTCAGGTTGGCTGCGATCACTTGCACATAGACTCTGGTCCTGAGTTCAACACCCAGGGCCGACATTACAAGCGGTGAAGTGTAGTTCACATCCTGCAAAGACGGTGTTTTTCAGAGGAATTATTCAGAGGAAAATATGTAACTTTTTAACTATTATTTAAATGATTCATTGAATATAAATGGTTCATTTAAATGTATTCGTATGTTTACTCTGAAGAGCTGCATGCTTAATGTGCTAATAAAGCTTCCGTTGTTATCCTTTACTGCAATGGAAGACGATGACCTGTAGAGGGAGGAAAAGTTTAGACATTTCTTTTCCTTTATTGACAGTCAACATTTGTTAACGATTTGCAAAACAACGACATTTAATAATAATAATAATAATTTTATTATTAACATGTTGTCATGTTGTCTTGGTTTATTCACATACAGCTTCACGTAAAGATCTAAGGCGTTTTGATTTACTATTTACAAAACAAGAAGTTTTAATGTAATGTTTATATAATAATACCTCTATCTTGAAAACAAAGATACTATTTTTAGACGACTGTCAAATTAAAGCTGATAACGTAATTGAGATATTAAATATAAAAAGTCCTAAAATAAGAGTCATTCCAAAGTTTTCGTATAACCCAAGATAATCATTCATGTACAGATATAATACAGATAATGTACATATAATACAGATTCATGTTTTGAAACGAACTTACACGTCGACTTGTGTGTTGTTGATCAGATACTCGAGTGGATATGCACACGAGTAAAAATACTTCAGCTCAGCGTTGTAAGTCACTGTTCCTAATGTGGGGTCGAAAGATCGGACCACCCCGCTGATGTTAACCGTTTGGATATTGGAGAAGTCCGAAAACATCCCGGTTCCTGGGGCGCTGGTGGTCTAACATATAAACATTTACACGAAAAGATGAAATGTCAGACAGAGAATAAGAATAAGGGAATAAGAAAGATTAATACAAAGATTAATACTCCATTGTAGATCCACAGAAGTTAAAAAATGAGGTTCTGTGCATCTATAGGTCCATTTTCCTGCAGAATTGATCAGATACACCTACAACTTTCTTGTGCTTGGTTGTAGCTAAACTCTTTTTGCGCTTGAAATTGGACCTCAGGGTGCAAAGTTGAGACCCTTTGCAGGAGATGGTCCAAACTGGGGGAAGAGGAGCAACGGTGGGACGCAATACTCACCAAGAAGACGCTGCCACAGGCGTCCGCTTGCCTGACGGGAAAACTGAAGCGCACCACTGGAGGATTCACGGTCGCATCCAAAGTGCCTCGACACAGCGGGTCACTTGCCATTTGGTTCAAAATCAACAAACTCTCATTGTATCCTGTGTAAATGACCGGGCAAACCTGGATCGCCAAATTAATCGTTTCTGTCCCGCAAGTCACTGCGATGTCTGTGTATTCTGCCAAAGCAAAACATCCTGGTTAGACTACGAAACCACCTGGCGATCCCTCTGGTTTTTATGCACGTAAGCTTTACTTTGTTATTTCATAAACATTTAGAAAATCATTGTTGGAAAAATTCAGGTATAGCGTAACAACAATACCTGGATGCCTGTAGTTAGACCCACATTCGGTAACACTAAGAGCCACCTGTCCTCGAATGAGTGCGGCTATAATGAAAAGGCTGAGTAGACCCATGTTAGTTATCTACACTTCATAAACGTCAAGCCTAACCCTAACAGAAAAAATGACAAACAAACTACTGTTAACAGTAATATCCTGTAACTCCTTGACTTTTCTATTGGATTCAGTCTGACTGATTTCAGTCTGTTCCTTATATACCATGAACGTGTAAGAAAAGTTGGATGAGCACATCCGGAGGATTGGAACAGAACAAGATCATTTGCCATTTGCTATGGTTGCTTGAGTTCTTGGAGAACAATTCACTTTTGTTTATAAGATACCATGGTCTTTACCTTGAGGCGAATGATGAAACCTTACACATCAAAGTTAGACCATAAACAATGACCACTGCCCTTGTCGTTTCTCACTGAACATTATGTAACATATTAACATGTAATTTAACCAATGAAATGACCTCTATTGGTGGATGCACGCAATATATTGGAGGTCTCCTTTTTGTACCTTTAAGTGTGTGTCTATATACATATGACCTATGACCAAGTTTTTTTTACCCTAAAATCATAATGGACATTGGCTAAAATTACAACTCAAAAAATATTTTTTGCCTCAGACACCTAATGATTGTGCCTGAAGTGATATTGGAAATTTTAGTAGTTTTTGCACGGACTACAAATAAAAACAAATTAGTTATTCCAAAGGGTGGATGTTTGCTAATTCGACTGAAAAAAACAAACAAAACAAGAGCAATTATTAGTTTTAGGTTCCTGTAGCATGTCAACTGCTCATAAAATTAAATCTGTGAGTTTTTGTTTTTATAAAATCACAGGAAATCCAATGGAATTGTAATATGAACCTGTCAGCCGAGCTACCTGGGAAGGACAACACTTTTCTCTAATTAGGGTAAGCCCAAAGTATTGGGTGTTACCATTCCACTATTGTAAAGAATACAAAACCATAGAAATTGTTACAGACCTGTAAATCAAACAAGGTTGGCCATGATGTATTCAGCTGAGCGTGCTAGCTGACATCTGTACTATTTTCTGTGTACAGAAAAAGACTATGTCGTATTATATCAAAAGGTCCATAACACTGTAGGTTAGCTAAGCAATGAGAGGGTCCCGGGATCTTTGAACCATCATTTTGACTCACATTTGACTTGGATTGGTTAGAATGTCACATTTTTAAATGTGTTCTCTGCATGCCTTACAGATTATAATAGCACTTAAGTGTTAAACACACTATAATGTTTTTGTATCCTACATAATGTAATATATAGGATAAATAGAATGTATTTCTGCATGATTTAAGTCAGACTGACTCATTTATATTAACTAATATAATTTATTAAATAATAAAATTATACTATTATATTGAAAAAAAAACAGCTATTTTGAAGTTTATGTGGTGTATGTTGGTCTAATTATCTAGTACATTAATTCAATTTAATTAAATAGTTAATAGTTTAACTCCTGAAGTTTTTTATTTCCTTAGAAACATGATGGCAGGTTGGTAGAATATAATATTCTCTAATTATTATTATTAACATTATTAAGTGCCCAGTTCTAATTGAACGCTGATAGTAACAAAAGGAACAAATAGTTTAAATGATTAATCTTGCACTTATTACAATGTTCTGAAATGAAATATGATGAACTTTTGACAGAGGTAGTATTCATCTCATAGGATCAGATGGCCCTACACAGCTGAAATGAATATAAATACTGAAACCATCTACTTTACCCACCCAAAAAGCGACCCAGATACAGTCAAGCAGCCATGTGCTCTAATTTGTTCTGAAGGATCACATGACATGCCATTATTTTAATGATCACTGTTCTGAGATCAGATTCATGAGGCCTATATTCACATAAATAGTTTTAAAAAATAAATTCATCTCCAGTATTAGTACATTTACAGTGAAGTGCACAGATTAAGCACATCATGGAGGATAATCCCTTAGTTTATCCTCTTCTACAGATGAATTTATTATTTATAGTCAGATTAACCAGTTAAAATAAACACACTGTAAAGTAATCTGATTTATCATGTATTCATTTGGCAGAAGCTTTTATCCAAGCAACTTACAGTGAATTCAAGGTATACATTTTCATTATTATTCCCCACAGTCGAACCCACATCCTTTGCACTGCTAACGCAATGCTCTTCCAGTTGAGCTACAAGAACACTTAGTATTACATACTAACTAAACGTTGGAGCATAGAACCAGCATGACCTCCATCATATAATCTTTCAGGTATGCTGGTAAATAGACAATTATGTCTATGCCACCACACTGTAAAACAATTTAACCTACTACGAAAACAATTTAAGTTTAGTTGCATTATTTGTCTTAAGATTTTAGGTAAAGTCAAGTGATGCCAAAGTTATAGTCTGAGGTGATTTTAATTAGTTATGCATGCATGCATCAAAAATAAATACTTGACCCCACCCTGTCTGAAAACTATCCGACTAACAACTAATAATAAAGGGACTTTTGGCATGCTGGTGTTTTTTTTTCTGTTTTGTCTGCATGAGTAATAAAACCTTTTAAAAGTGGCTACAGTTACAACAGGCAAAAATAAATGTCAGCTAACATTTCAAATGTCAGCTAACATCAACATTACCATGTCTACACATTTCATTAGTACAGACACTAATGCCTGTGTTTGGACCTTTGCACTGGTTGTTACATATTTTGTTATAATTCTGCACCAGAAACTGAAGCAAGATGAAAAGTGGATGACTCCAATAGGACGTGAATATAACAAAACCCTTCGGTTTTCTACCTGGCAGCTTTACTGATAACTAAACACCAGTTGCATCTGTAGCAGTGAACATCAAACTCTGACATCCTGGTCTTATAAGCAGTTTAACAGAAAATGTCTGACTCTGGTTTATTAAATGGAACGTGCAGAAATGGCACAGCAACATGAAAACATATTGAGCTGTTTTGGGAACAGTTTCATCACAAAGACCATGACAATTAATAATGAAATAATAAAAGTTAATAACATTTGATTATTCATCCATTTATTCCATTTTTGGTGAATAAAAAAATCTAAATGCTTAAAAATGCTCAAAAAAACTTAGAAAAGTACTTAGAAAGAAACTTAGAAAGTAATTTTGGCTGGTTGACATATTTGACGCATTGATTTATTAATTAAAGCCAGAAACGATCAAGATAATAAGATATAAAACCAGTTTATTACACACGTGAAACTTGGTTAACTTGTAACTAACAGAGCATAACTTGTCGCATCACTATTGCCGTCAGCATGATGCTTCATCATCGCCCCCTTGTGTTTATGTCAGGCGGTCTGACGGCTGCACTGCCGTGATTTCTGCGTTTCTTTGCAGTCGATGCAAACAGCATATACATGCAACTATTGTTGACATTTTAAAAGATTTCTAAGGTTTGTTGTTTTAGGTTTGGAATCATAAAAGTATGAATAAAAACACGAAGACACGTTTTTTTATTTAAACGTATTTAATGAAATTGTTAAGTTTGGCTACATTTAAGATATAAGATTCAATTTAGAGGCCTGTGCATTTTTTATTCACTTAAAACATTCACGTTTCTTTTTAAATAAATTGAAAATCAAAACCTTTATTGTAAGGGCTGTTTGTATTTCTATAACTTTAACTTGTATTTCTATAAGACACAAATGTAAACTGGTGCCATTATCATCTTTAATAAACTTATTAGCTAGTTTTAAATATTATTACTTCTTAAAATTGTTAATTCACATCGTAAGGGTAACAAACTACCCCTACACAGTACGGGTAGCAAGTGAATTTCTATGCAAAAGGTGTGGGGGACGGGACCACTGCCTGATCCTGGATCAGTGGCATCAGCGGGTAGTGTCCTATATTCACCCAGCTCGCATGGAACAGCGCAGGCCCGCCATTTCACTGAATGTATCCGCTGCTTTCCGATCCTACTTACAGAAATAAGACGGTCAGACGGCGGGATTAGGGTCCAGACAGGGATGAGAGATGATTCAAACCGCGGACCTTTAGGAAACACGCCGTTGTAACAATGTAAAGATTTCGCGGCAGATTCAGTAACATCATTTCTGGATCCATCACCGTCTCGCTCAGCGGATAACTGTATATCAGCCGGGCTCCCATTCGCCTCCACTTTCTGATCTTTGTCTCCCTTGGAGATCGACCGGGAACTGTGAACACAACAGTATCATCGTGAATTTAAATAAACTTAGGTATTATTTCCTCCTCGATCGCTGGAAAGCTTTGAAGATGTCTGGGCAGAGCATTACAGACAGGATAACAGCCGCCCAGCATAGCGTTACTGGATCAGCTGTATCCAAAACAGTGTGCAAGGCTACAACGCACGAAATAATGGGTCCGAAAAAGAAACATTTGGATTGTAAGTATTAAGTATTATATGGATCATATTTAGCGTGAATGTGTGATGATCTGTGTTTATAAAGCGGCTAAGCGGATTGTTGTGGTGGTTCTAGGCTGTTGTACAATGGGCAGGGCCTGGTTGTGCTAAGCTAACTTGGTTAGATAGAGGCTTCTGTTATCAATATTGGAAATATTAAAAACTGACATGCATTATTATGAAGCATAATAGTCATTGATTATACATTTATTTCTGTGTAAGCAAGTGTCACTGTTTTGTGGGAGGTTTGTTTGCAGAAATCTGATGTTTCATACAGCTTAGATCTACATATTATATAGTTTATAAGGGACTATTGTACACCTCAATAGCATAGCATAGCATTGTAATGCTGTGGTCAGTATTGTTTGAATATTCCACATTGATTATTAGACATTTATCCAGTATCCATGGTGGATATAGTATCTTATGCCATGGTACCCAGGTAGATGTTTACATTTACATTTATTCATTTGTGAACTCAAGGTATACATGTTTTTCTCAGGACTTGCCTTCCCCTGGGATCGAACCCACAACCTTTGCGGTGTTAACACAATGCTCTACCAGTTGAGCTAACAGGAAGGCTATAGTACCTATATTCGCTCATACAAGTTTTTGACTGGTCGTCTTTTGATATAAAGGCTTTGTTTTCCAGCAGTAGGAGTGATATAAATGAATAAATCAAAGCTGGCAGTGTTTTGGGAGCAACTGGTTTACACCAACCAACTAACCAACAAACCAACCAACCAACTAATCAATCAACCACATCATTACAGCTCAGCCTCATTCATTAATAAGATAAAGAAGAAGCAGATAATTTCTTTAACTGTCGTTCATTATTAATATCAATATTTTGTTCCTCTGTATTCTGATCATGGCTGGATGTCAAAAAAGCTTTCCCTTAACTTTTAACTAACTGCTGTCTTGACATTCTTCAAATCTGGAGCTTTTATCTCTTATAAGTGAAAGTGAAAGTCTTATTATTGAGGAATTGTGTGTGTGTGTGTGTGTGTGTGTGAGAGTGTGTAACAGACCGATATAATGGTCAGGCTGATAAATCAGTCTGTATTTGGGTCATCAGTTGATAACATACCCTTTTGGCTGATTAAAGTGTTTAGCTCTCCATTGTGTCCGTTCCAAAGCTAACCAACAACCTGGTCAACAAACAAGACACTTTTTGTGTTTCTAAGTTTAATTTTATTGTGTATATGCATATTGTATGGTATTAATTCACATTTTATTATTTCCACTTAGTATTGTTTATATTTTATTTGCATGTAGCATTGACCAGATTTTTTAAACACAGTTGGATCCCAGTTTGTATTGTGTTATTTACGGATTTACAGATTCTATTCTTATAAATGTTCCTCAAAAAGATGTTGTGTATTCTGTATTTAAATATTAAAATGTTCACCAGAATACTGTATAATGGTGGGCTGTGCTAAGTTAAACAATTCAGATAATGCACTTAATATCTGTATATGCTTATTTACCTGTAGTCTGTTTAACTGATTCCATTCTCACTGATTATTTGCATCTATAACTGATGCAAACCTGTTTCTGTTGTAGATCTGATCCATTGTACCAATGAGATGAATGTAAACATCCCTCAGCTGGCAGACTCTCTGTTTGAGAGGACCACCAACACCAGCTGGGTGGTCGTCTTCAAGTCCCTAATCACAACACATCACCTCATGGTGTACGGGAACGAGGTGAGAGATCTGTACACTCTAAACCTGTTTATTGATTGTATTAACAACAGTTCAGGGCAAAGATCTGATAACAGTGGTTTGCTCTAAACGTTGTCTTTGGTTCCAGCGATTTATTCAGTACTTGGCCTCCAGAAACACGTTATTCAACCTCAGTAATTTCCTGGACAAAAGTGGCCTACAAGGTAAAGTATATGACTGTCCACGTTCACATACAGAAGCTTAATTTTAATGTAGCAAACCTCTCCTCTTTGGGGGTTAAATTTAATGTTTTCAATGTTAAAATTTCACTATTGCTTTATCTCAGCTTGATTTGCAAGTACAGATGTAAGGTTGTAGGTTGATATGTAAATTTGTGGCAGTGTAGAAACTTCAGGTCTCTGTGTTATTGCTGTTGCTCTAGGTTATGATATGTCAACATTCATACGGAGGTACAGTCGATACCTGAATGAAAAAGCAGTTTCATATCGGCAGGTGGCATTTGACTTCACGAAAGTAAAGCGTGGGTAAGACATTTCAGTCAAACTTTTTTTTTATTAACAGAATTTTAACCTAGCAATAGCAGGTAGCTAGACAGGAAGTTCACTTCACAGACTGAAAGCATTTGTTTTGCATGAAGTTCATTATGTAACCGCAGCTCCGATTCGTTTGAGCAGTAAATTATTCACTTGATACATTGCAATTTATTCAGGTGGGGGGATTTGCAGAGTGCACTAGTTCACTAAACCTTCAAGTTCTGATTCCCCCCCGATGTCATTTGGCCCCTTTTAAAATCAATCCTTTTCTTTCAGTGTGGATGGAGTGATGAGAACCATGAATACAGAGAAGCTTCTGAAAACCATCCCAATTATTCAGAACCAGATGGATGCACTACTTGACTTCAATGTAAGATGGATCATTTACATACATTTACCTCACAGAATGCTTATTGCTTATAGATGCTCAGTCTATGGATCTCAGGATGACTGTGTACTCTATAGCACCAAAGCACTGGAGTAGATGTGACCTTGTTTTTATGCATATTTAAGAATAATTGTTTGTGAGTGCAGGTCAATGCCAATGAACTCACCAATGGGGTTATCAATGCCGCATTTATGCTCCTCTTCAAAGACTCTATCCGGCTTTTTGCTGCTTACAATGAGGGAATAATTAACTTACTAGGTAAGTCTTTCAGATTTTAAGTCTCAACTGTGTAACCATTGAATCAGAATCGATGAACATGGAAAGTTCACATGTTCTCAAACCATTATGCTCACAAAGAACACTGGTACAAATCTGATTCCTTTCTTGATTCCTTCCTGTGTCCTGTGCTAGTGTCTGTTGTCCTGTGCAATAAAAAAATGACAGAAAGCTTACAGATAAAACTGTTTTTGGGGTTGCAGAGATTAAATTTGTAATTCAGGTTTTAAGATTTATTGGTTGTACACAGGATGACGTGTGTGTGTTTGGTACAACTCTGTGCTCAAAGTTTGTAATAAAAATGATATGCTTCAAAAAATAAAAGTGGAAATAAAAAATCTACCTAAATTTAAGAATATTAAGATTAAGATGCAGATACTTTAAGATCTGTATATTCAAATGATGCCTGTTTCCTTGCTAATGAGAAAACTGAGTGTTTCGTGGATCTGTTTTTTCCAATTTAAAACACTTCAAACTCATGGGATTATTTTGTTAGATACCCTGCAAATTAAACCAATGGGATGAATATTAATTCCTCCACTATGCTAATTGGTAATGGGCCATTGCTTGTTGTCCGCTTTCAGAAAAATACTTTGACATGAAGAAAGTTCAGTGCAAAGAGGGTCTAGATATCTACAAGAAGTTCCTCACCAGGATGACCAGGATCTCAGAGTTCCTCAAAGTGGCCGAGGTGAGATTCTCATCTGCTAGTTTGGTTTAGCAAGAGGCTTCAGTTAGCAGCTCTGTGTAACACATTTGCTCTTCTAATCTCACAGCAGGTGGGAATAGATCGTGGGGACATCCCGGACTTGTCTCAGGTATGGTAACACTCTTCATCCTGACTTTAAGAGTGCATCCTGTACAATTTCCAAACTGTTCTGTTTTTCTCACTTTATCTTATGCAAATGCACAGTTTCTGAGTGCAAGCTGCATGTAGGCCATTGAGATGCGCATGCCACTAAAGATTCTCTTTGTTTTGTCTGAACTTTTCTCTGTCTACAGCAAATAAAGGTGTTGTGGCCTCAGATATAAAAGCTGTTTAATCATGACTTTTGCAGTTATGAAAAATGTATTGACTTACGTTAAATGCAGTAGATTCTTACCCCAAGGTGTCAATTGCTCTGAGGGAGCCATGTATGTTTTTCATGGTCACGGTTTCTTGTTTTGGTTGGTCATATTAACATATAGAGCCTGTTTTTAATGGTCATTGTTAATCATAAAAGTGATATATTCTATACATACACATACACTTTATAACAGCAAATTTGACACTCATGCATATAAATATATGTGACCAAAACCACCTTTATATTCTGTATTTTCCCTTTATCTTCCCACCTTCTGTCCACCTTCAGTTTACAGTGTGTGTAAGTACTTCTCTTCTGCACTCCTCTGCACTGTTTTATGATTATTGTCAAGCTGTTTACTCCTTTTATTGGTGTGTTGATGCAATCAGGGCATTATTTCTGAGCAAATGTTTTCATCCCCCCAGGCACCCAGCAGTCTTTTGGATGCCCTGGAGCAGCACTTGGCTTCATTAGAAGGGAAAAAGGTGAAGGACTCCACTGCCGCCAGCAGGTGGGCCAATCAGATGTCGCGCTTGGCGCTGAATACGAATGAGATTGCTTGAAGTGCAGAAGGTATAATTTTCGAGAGAAACCCAATTTATGCCTCTTGGGTGTTTGTAGGGCGAGCACACTCTCCAATGCCGTGTCATCGCTGGCCAACACTGGCATGTCTTTCACCAAAGTGGATGAAAGAGAAAGACAAGCAGCTTTGGAGGAGGAGCAGGCGAGGTTGAAAGCTCTGAAGGTACATCTTTTGTTCTTTAGTGGTAGGAGATGCACATGGATTCTGTTTTTCTATTGGTGTAGAATTGTGCTTACATTTAAACTGTACATACTTGCTGGGTCTGATAGTTTAATTACATTTCTGACCCAAAACAATTGATTCTGATGTTACTGGGTTTCCTCTGAGGACTATATGATGTCCTGTACGATGCACATTGCATGGAGCTGGTAGAAATTGCCACTGATTGGCAGGCCGCACCACTGCATCTAAAAGTCTTTGTGCGCTACAATGTAGGTGACATTAGAAGTCAGCAATTTAAACAGGATTCCTTTGTTCTTACAGGAACAAAGGCTGAAGGAGCTCTCCAAGCGACCTTCATTTGGTACCACAGATACTTCTCCGGTCTTCACCACTGCAGCAAGCATCAGCACAGCTCCTGCCATAGATCTGTTCTCCACGCCCAGCTGCTCCAATGGGTTAGCCAAGCAATCTCTAAATTCATGTGGTGACCTCTAGACATGTTTTATGTGATTGAAAGTCGTATCCCGAGACGCTAATTGAGGTAAATCGTTTGTAATCTCCAGTGCGTTAAAGATGGAGAGTGACCTTTTTGACCTGCAGAACTTTCAGTCAAGCATGGAACCGGGACCCTCGGTATCCACCGCTTGGGGAGGTGAGATGTTCCACATGCGTTCGCATGAGACGTTTTGTAGATCCAGCATGCTGTAGCTTTTCCGTGTCAATTTCAGTTTCTTCTAATGTCCTCCTGTTCCACTCTTCTCTTTCTTCTTCTGCCTGCTCAGATCCTTTCTCTTCTTCTGAAGCTGTCGATGACTCCATTCCAAACCTAAACCCTTTCCTTACCAAACTTGTTGTCGATGGTGCTCATCTGCCTGTTATGTCATCAGATGGTGTTAGTTTCTCTTCTAGGACGTCAGGTCATGAGATTTTTGGTGGTAAAAACTCTTTTGTTGTTTTTTGTTTTGCTTTAGTTTGGTCAACAAAATCCTTTGGATTCCTGATTTGTATCCTGTTGTGACAAATCAGGAATCCGCTGATTACGTTTATTCGAGATGTTTTCCCACAAAGTCTCTTTGTCCACATCAAGTTTAACGTGACCTTTGAGTAAAAACGCAGTCTGTAATTGGAAAGTAAATAAGTAGAATTATTATACTGTAGATGTTTCTGTAATAATGTCTGTGGAGACATGCAGGTACACACACAACTCTTTGTTTTAGATGTTCTTAAGTGGTGCTGTTCCATTAGTTACAGGTTTAATCTCTATTTAAAGCTAAAATTAAACAGTTGTAGATGAACTCAAAATGGTTGTTTGTTTGTTAAAATGCACTTTTATTTGTTAAGTTTAAAACAAGGTAATGTAATAGACTATATATTATATGAATCATTCAATTCACAGCATCGACAATGAGTTCATGTTTTATAACTAAATCAAGCCACAGTTATTGTTAAAGAACGTCTAGTGGCTTATATAGCCCTGTATAATTTGTTATATTTTAGTGTATATATAAACCCATTGGAAATGAAATCTATAGGATCTGTTTCATGTTTTGGAATGGCCGGATGTATGTGACAATCCTATACATTTCATGTTAAATGCTGCTTAAAGTTTGGTATTTAAACTATAAAGCTATACGTGAATGAATGTTTTTCCTTTTCTACTATAGATCAGTACAATCCCTT
The DNA here is from genome assembly GCA_036877545.1 of Yasuhikotakia modesta. NCBI lineage: Eukaryota > Metazoa > Chordata > Actinopteri > Cypriniformes > Botiidae > Yasuhikotakia > Yasuhikotakia modesta. The sequence continues at coordinate 15,296 of JBAJNP010003153.1, read as the reverse complement.
TATTGAACCAAGTTCATCTGTATCAACCAATTACAAACGCACTGTGCGGATAGAGCAATTAATCTCAGGTACCACGATGGCAAACCATCCCAGCTATGTTTCCCCTCATAGCGGAAACATAGTGACACTGAAGCAGTGTACATGAAGAGCACATTATATTATCCCTATAGGATGATGTTTGCCTTCCACATGGCTGTTGTATAGTCCTGTTATTGCTGTTTACTAATCCGTCTAATCTGAGATGTCTCTGTGCCTTTTCAATGTGTTTTATAACATTGTAATGCTTGCTGTGTTGTTTTTCCTCTCCCTGCCTGCCTGTCAGACTCATTTGGTCAACCGTCTATGGTCCAGCATCTCCCAAACCCCTCTCCCTTCCTGTCTGAACCCTCCAGTGTAGCAGGCCTATTCAGAGGTAGGGAGCCTGTGGCTGGAGGTTTGCTATGTGTGGCTCCGCCCCCTTCTGTGATCTGTGTTTCTATTGGCTGTCGCTCCCCTCTAATGCTGTGTGATCTTGTCTGTTGCGGTTGCAATGGTTCATGGTTGCACTGTTGAAAACCAGAGGCCAGTTGCATCAAACCCTTATTGGCTTTGTAAACTGTATGTGTGCTTCGGGACTTGACCCACTGACCTTGGCATTGCTAGCGCCATACTTTACCAGTTGAGCTACAGGAAAGTGTTTGTTGCAACTGTGCACAGAACAGTTTTTTTTGAGTGTGTACTAGTGTTTATGGTGTTTGGGCTCTAGACTGTGACAAAAATAATACTTTACAACAGCAATTTCAAAGCTAGTCACCATTAGCGGTGGAAAAAAACATGCAACACTTTTGTGACAGTTGACACAAGTGTATTTATTTGTGGCATATAAAGTTTTCACACCTGTTGCCCATTGATTTGATGTGTCTGTTTTAGGGTGTTATCTCTTGTGGGAGAGTTTAAATGGCTTTGTGTTTGTGGTATTTGGTAGGGTATGGAGCGTCACAGATGCCTCCTCCACAGAGTTCAGGGGAGCTGCGGGTTGACTTTGAGTCTGTTTTTGGCACTAAAGCCACTTCATCCAATAGCCTGGATACAGATGGTAAAGACCTTTAAATCAATATTAACAAAACATGTTAAAGTAATTATCTTGCCTAAATGTAGATTTATATATCTTCCATTGGCATTTCCTGTTTGTATTGTACACTGTATAAAGTTTGCATTTATTTAAGCAATTATTTGAGTAATGTAGTGTAACAATGTTAAGCACTTTGAATGAAGTTTGTGTATGCAGCATATATAACTATATACATATAGTATATAGTTTATATAGTATATACATAAACTGACCTTTTCTCACGTCATAACAGCAGGGATTTTAAAGCCCACTGTGGCTGGTTCAAGTCAGTCCTCCAATCAGCATCCGGAGAAACTGATGTCAGATGACCTGGATTCATCCTTGGCCAACCTTGTTGGAAGTAAGTGACACTTATTTATTATATCTCTTCATATATGTTGTTTTGGAAGCGTCTAAAACAACATATATGTTGTAAACATATATAAAGCTCACCTACATAAACTGTCAATGTGAGACTGATGTTATTGTTTTACAGATCTAGGTATTGGAAATGGGACCACTAAAAAGTAAGTGGTCTTTCTTAATTCTTTATTACAGATTAAACCAACCTCTTATACTTTGGTCTGGTGTTCATTGTTGTCTTCTGATCATTTTAAAGCGATATCCACTGGAACCAACCAGGAGAGAAAAAATTAACTGGTGGGATGAACTGGCAACCCAAGACTGCCCCGTCCACCACATGGAACCCTGTCTCCATGGTAAACGTACACTTAAATACAACATAATTAACTGAATCAAGTTTGAACTTGTTCTCATTAGTCCTTTTTTTTGTTTGTTAGCCTCCACCTGTCATGGCTTTCCCAGCTACAACACCCACAGGCTTGATGGGATATGGCATGGTTGGTCTTTTAGAGCTTTCAGAATGCCTTGATGTCCAAATCAGGTTGAAATTGCATGTTGAAATCGGTGCATTTGTGTAGCCTCCACAGCTGCCCTCCATGACGATGATGACCCAGCCCACGATGATGTACACGCAACCAGTCATGAGGCCATCCAACCCCTTCGGTTCAGTGTCCAGTGCACAGGTACAGTCCCACATGTGTGAAGCTTCCAGTTTCCAACTGGTATCAGATGCTACATCGTTCCTGTGAGGAACGTAGATGTCCATTAATACTCTTCCACAATCATGATCCATTGAGTTCCGATGGACCATGAGACAGATCTTCCCAGATCATTCCAGTTTTCCTCTCTGTGCTTCTCCCTGTCACTCCAAGCTTTCCTTTCTCTCCATGTTGTTCTCTCTATGCTAGCCCTCCGCGGCCTCTAGCCCTTCCAGTCAGAGTCCTCTCAGAGCTCCTGGACAAGACCCCTTTGCACAGCTCTCTCTCAAGGATTTCTTGTAGAGCTTCATCTTTTGTCTAGGTACCGCATGCCTTTGTGCTCGTGAATGGTCTTGCATGCATTGGTGTGACTCTTGATTCCATCCGTCAGCTCTCTCTGGACATAGACCATGTATAGTTTGTGTTTTATAGTTAGTAATAGTGTTTAATTTGGTTAGGAATGTTTTAAGGTTCGTCTTTCAGGTTTTACCTGATGTTCTAGACAAACAAACAATCAAAGTTATCTTTACAATTGGTTTTTATTAGACGTTACAGCACATGGTATTTATTATTTCATTGTGGGCTAACACACTCTTTACCTAAATGGTGCCACTGTGTTCGTTTAGGACTAAGAATTAATGCCTTTTCAAAATATTTACTTCTCAAAATATTTACTTCTCAACCCACCTTATTTTACAACCCTATTTTTTTTTTCATTTTTTAATCTCCTGTTTTCCTCACAAACGTGTCAGATTACAGAGGTATAAACGGTTGTGATTTCCTGTTGAACTTAACCCCGTTGACTGAAACTTACGGTGATTATATGTTTCTTTTATCTCGTATTTCAGATGCAGTTTATGTAACACAAACTGAAGTTGCTCCTGATGTCAGTCCATTAAGCTCTGTCCTCTGTGCTGAGACGCTCTGTAGAGGACCAATCCCACAACATGCTTCACGTCAAAGGTGTAAATCAAGTGTGTTGAAAGACTGGGAGCAAACTGCAATCATTTCGTAATTTGTTTAAGCTGTCAAGTGATGCTGCTGTTAAACCCATAAAGGGATTCCTCATGCATTTTATAATCCGTTAAGATAGGTGAGAACTTTGAGAGACTTTGGTATTTTGTGTTTTAAGATGCTACACTTTGGTTTCCCTGCTACAATCTTGTCTTTTTACCTGATGAGGGTGTCTGGTGAGAGATGTGAAGGTATAAAATTTAAAGGTTTACCTGAGAGTGTAACTAACTTGGCATCTGATATAGTATGTGTTATAAAATAATAACTTTGTTTTACATTTTATATTTTTAGTTTGGAGTTTAATTGTATTCACCGGTAGACATTTCTTGTGCATCTTTTGTATTTATTTATGATTAATGGCTAAAAAATTTAAAACAGGTTTATGAAGTATGTTGGGGAAAAATAATAATTCAACATTATTCAAGAGCGTTGGGTTGTGTAATGAAGGAACTTTTACAATAGCTAGTATGTGAAAAATTCACCTGTAAGCTAAACGATAGAGCACTAACTAAGTTTTATGTCTAGAGCAACTTTCCATAGATGAAATGTTTGCAGTTCAAGGCTATTGGGACGGTAATGATTTGTGAATTGTTTGTATATTGTTTTATTGTTTTATATTTGGTTAATACTGTGCTTTGGGGTTTTGCAATGAGATTTTTGTTGGGGTAGAAAAACACTTCCTTTGTGACTGTGAAGTGTTACACTTGGACACTTGGAGATGTGTTTGGCATTATGCATGGCATGCCATCGTTTTCACACGGACCATTAGATATGGCTGCCCCTGATCTGAATGTTAGGAGTTGCCCTCATGTTTCAAACTTCTTGTCAAGGGAACACCCTACCTGAAGTCCAGGAGCGCTGGCTGGGAGCTGTCCGTTGCTCCAGATATTGATTATGGACAGGGTTACTGACATCACTGTAAATTTGTAATGTAAAATATGAGAATCATTGATTGGGGGAAGGTTTGAGCACTGTTGATCGGTGCTTTCTGTATATATTCGCGTATCATGTAGGCAAGTCTCTAGGAGTTGACTGAAGATGGTTTGAAATATGAAAGCAATTCAATCAAATCTAAATTTGCGTGAGTTTTGCTCAATTCCTGTGTCATCCTCATGGATCATTTTTTGTTTATGTATTTAAAAGATGTAAGACGAAATTAGTGAACTCATTCTTTTTTCAAATAAAGTGCAGCTTCCACAGAGATTGTGAATGTTTAATATCTAAACTAAATTGAAGTGGATACAGTAGCCTAATGTTTGATAGTTTTTTTTATGGTTATAACTTAAATGGATTCAAATGTAGAATATTAATCATGAGAAACTGCTAATTTTGTGTAATGCATGTATGCTGTTGCAGACAAATACTGAGATGTTGACGTTCAATACAAGTCAATATGTTTGCATGATTGTTTTGTTTGCTTCAGGCTATCTACTGATTAAATAACTCACTCATACTTGTTAAGCATATATCAAGTTAAACTTGTTTTAATATAAACTTGTTAGGCAAACATAAGTTTAAAGCTTCCAGGGACGCGTCGGACGCGTTGCTGTGCAGACAGCTTTCCCTATAGTGGGAGTACGTCGCGTTATAACTGCTTGCGTCGCGTCTCGCCGCTCACGTAAAGTCTGTGATTGGTTGGCTGGGTTGTGACGTCAAAATAATTTCCGAAACCTGAGGCGGGTTCATTTGCAGTGTGGATGTGGCGTTACCGTACGCGTCACGAGACGCCTCAAGACTTCTGCCTCGGAAAGAAGGTGAGCATAAAATCCTTCATATAAAAACTGACCTGTTGTTATCTTTGCATCATTTGTGTCGAATTTATTAAATGTATATAATATATTATCATAGTAAGTCTTGAAGGTTGGGGTCATCGGTTAGTCTAATGCGGTTATACATAGAAAAAACTAATATTGCGCTATTTGCGTTATATTTTTATTAATGCACGTTGATTTTGAGTATTTGCCGATACAGTTATTACAAATTGTTAGTTAAAGTAACTTGTTTTTAACCGTCTGCAATGTCTCACTGCCGTACAGGTGCAGAGCGCACCTGACGTTTACTGCTACACAGACTTTCTTACCCATTTCTGTTGTTTTCTATACATTTGCAACAGAAAAATCACACGAACGCACTTGTAAACTAAGCAAACTTTTAAACTCAAAGTTACATGAGATTTCTTTACAAAAGTTTGTCCTTGTTTTATAAGTGTGTCCTTTATACATTGGTTTTGCTCTCTGCAATGTTTAGCACCATTGACACTGTAGAAGAGTGGGACCCACGTTGTGTAAAGTGTCTTTAAATTCTGGTATTTACATTACAAACAACGTATGCATACAGTATGTGTTGTTTTGGGATGGTTCAGAATAAGGAGTGCAAGTACCTGCAGATACTTTAAATGTACAATTTAACAACATGAACTTCTTGTCATCATCTTATTGTGTTGTGTTTAAATGTTTTCTTGTTGTTTGTACAGTATAATGTTCTGAATTAGTTCACATTTGTGTGAAATTCTCTGAGCTTGTTTTTGATCAAGGTGGAACCCAGAGTCAACAGTGTCTTCGTAAGCTTTTTGCAAATATTTGCACAGTTAACTTGAATCACCACTGTCTTCAGCATTAAAAACAGTCATGTGATTATGTAAGAAACATTTTTTTTACACATACATGCAGACATTCTTGTTCTTTGAAGCACATTTAAACAATATCGGTAGACAATTTCAGAAGGCGTATTAGAGCGGTTATCTGTACTAAGAATTTCAATTAATATTCCGTGGAAAACGTCATCATTCCTCGTAATTGTGGAAAGAGATCCGCCTCTTTCCGTGATCTGCTAACAGGACTGTCACATGTTTAGTCTAATCTCGGCGTTCTCCAAACAGACCCTCGCCTAATTTCATTGTGTAGTTATACGGACTCACATTTCATTCCAAATTACAGCCAATTTAACCCACAAATTGAGTTACACTGATGCCCTTTGCAACATTTAATAATGCAATAACTACATGTCTGAATAATATCCTGTTTTTGAGAGTTGTGGCATAACATTGGAAGGTCTCAGAGGTTATTGTGTATCTATTGCAGGTGCTGCGATTATCGTTGTGAAAATAAGGTGATTAGGAAACACCACCAAACTCCAGAGTCTATGAGTCACAAAAGTGACTTAGAGCCAGTCTAGAGCCAGTCTGTGCCAAGACGTGAGAGACTCAACAATTGCCTCACCATGATAGACCTGAGCTACCTGAGTGAAGAAGAACAGGAGATGATCATGGCTGTTTTAAAGAGAGATTCAGAGCTGAAGAAATCAGAGGAGGAACGAATCAAGTAAGATATAAATTTTGTTGGTGACCTCATGCAGTGCTGCACACGCTACGTCTAACATTGGTTGAACCTACAAATAGTCCCGCCCCTGAATCTCACCATTGGTTGAGGAAATTAATGATGCTTTGTCAGGCTGGTTAGAGCGATCAAACAAACAGAGCAATGTTATGATGGAGCCACAGTGTTTACATTTTTTATAGGTTTGGAAAACATACTACACATTAAGCTGAAACAGAGTACCAAATTAAACAGCATTTTGTGCATGTACGTTATTTTCATGACTCTATATAAATTAAGAAACTATGTGAAGTATGGGAACTTATATAAATGGAGACTAGGAGTCTGTGTGTCTACTTGAAAAGAAGACTGTAAAATCCATGTTGCCATGTCTGGGTGATTTCCTTGTGTTCACGGCCTTACACAACCTTGGATAAAAGGATTAAATCCACTCTTGTGGAATAATTGTCTTGCCTTTTCACATGACCAACATAGTTTCTTCTTTTAAAATGAAGATGTGTTCCAACGGCTGTTTCCAGACACATGATTTTAATTCAACTAGTTTCGTTTACAGCAGATGCTCACAGTGTTTCGATTAAGGTGCTTTCTCAAGTTAAAATGAGCTCTGACAATAACAGCCTCCTTGGTTGTTTTTCTTAAAAGATCAGTCTATCTAAGAGAGAACAGCTGAGAACGGTTCCTGAGAACAGTTATAGGAGATTTTGTATTTACACAGCAAACAAAGCCAGTACTGAATAGTGTACATTATAAACTAGTGGAGGAAATGTTTATCCTGGCCATAAAGTGTGTTATTGAAGGCTGTGGTAGAGAAACAATTTACAACTAAATAGACCACCAAGTATTTAAGTGCAGTAATGAGGTGCTGGCATTTGAAGTCATCTGTTCTTGATTCTGAAACTTACATTAATTTACATTAAATTACATGAATGCATTTTTTTTACATTTTATATGCATGTTAACATACATATGATACCCTGATGGCCTTAAATGCTTCCTGATTGCTGATATAGGGTAAATAAATTGGTGGCCAATAGAATGTAATGCACACAGAATATAATGAGGTTAGATGTTGGACGTTAATCTTCAGAAGTGTTTCAAACCTCTCATATGTCTTCATTTTAGCCCAAATATTGCTGAAAGTGCTTTTTATTTTACTCCACTAAATGTTTTAATTGATTCCAATCCCAGACAGTTGCAGAAAGAGATCCCAGAGGAAGACAGACGCAAATACATGTCAGGCGAATGGTTCTACGAGATGAAGTCGCAGAGACACCAGGACAGAGTTCACGGCTCTGACATCATCATGGCTTCAATGAACCAAAGGAAACCCACAGATAATGGTGACCCATGCATAATATTTGCAACCTCACCAAAAATGCTAAAAAGCTGTGTTAATTATCTACAGTAATGGTATAATCTCTTGTAGATGGTTTAACAAGGTCCTGGGTGGAAAGACCCAGAAGTTTAAACATGCAGAACAGTGATGGCATCTCAGAAGGTTCAAAGCAAAGGTAATGCTGAATGTTCTTACACTGAAACATCTTTGCTTGATCCTTTCCTACTGACATAATCCCACACTGTATGCATAGTCACTTATAGTCTGTAAGTAGATACACTTTAAGGATTAAGGAGTACATGCACCATAGCAGCTGGTGTACCATGTGACTAATTTACCTCATGCTAGCCCTGTATTTATCAACTTATCCAGAACAATAGGAGAGTAATAACTGGTCATGCTTGCCAAAACCTTGTTGGTTTGCACTGCATGAACAGCCGGCACCTCTTCCGGGCTGTGCTTGTGTGTTTTACAGGTGTGAGTACCATATGATTTTATGATCTCTATGACAAAGGTCAACAAAGGAGTTTAGATAGTGTACTTTATACAAAACTTAGCGTGGCAAGGTTTATTTTTCAGGATATGTAGAATGGTTGATCTTCAGTCAAATCAGCTGGATGTTAGATATTATCTGTCAAAAATTATAATAATAAATCAACAGGTTTCAGTTATGAAGTATCTCTGATGTTAAAATACTGTTCTGTGAAAAACAGCGGCACTTTGGAGGCCCATCAGGAAGGACTGAACATAGGCATGAGATCACCATCTAAGGTATGTGTAGTGTAATGGGTTTTGTGATGTACTTGCTGGTTTATAACAGTAATAAAGCAATGAACACCTTGCTTTATTTTTAATATAGTCACAGCTGAAGACTAACAATGCCCTTCAGCCATAATCAAATTCTAGATTCTAGACTCTTATCCCTCACTGCATAAAGTGTTAACTTTGTTTTTCCTTTTGCTTCCAGCCAAGGCACAACCCATTCAACAATATTCCAGTGGAACTGAACTTTGAGGAGATAGGTGGTCCGTTTACCAATGGAGCATCTGAGAACACACTTAGAACATCATCTTACAGGGGCTTTGAATCACAAGGTTGATGTGGCAAGAGTTGTATAATTCATTTTAAATGGTAAATGTTTTGTATTTACCCATCACATCTCTACACATTTGCAGAAAAACCTCAGGAACCAAGTCACACAGAAGATAGTACTGAGGTCTCCAACACAGACATGCATAACATTACCCCTCGTCAAAAACCTGTGCCAAAGAAAAGGACCAAAATCTTCAAACCCCAGAGCTCTTTCTCTGACAGTGCCAGTTCTGTGTCCACTCATAGTGTGTCTAGCCAGAGCGTGTCAACCCAAAGTATATCTACTCAGAGTACGTCCACCCAGAGTGTGTCTACCCAGAGTGTGTCCACCACAGAGGGCTCAGGTATCAGATCTCCTGCACCAAGAAATATCCTCAAATACAGCTCCAGCTGTAGTTCCAATGATTCCACTCTCAGGAACCATCTGCCACAACCAGTTGTAGCCCTCAGCTATGTTCGCATCAACAGCAGTGAAGAAAAGGGTTATGAAGACCGCAGACATGTTTTGGAAAGGAACCAAGAGGAACAAAAGGAACCAAGCAGCAAATCACAAAACAAGGAGCCACTAAAATACCCCTCGCCATTGAAGTTGCCAAAGTCACGTTTGCCAGTAAGAGCCCCATCACAAATTATTAACCCTTTGCAGGGCACACAAGAAGAAATGAAGATACAGCCACGTCTAAGTCTGAGCTCTATTTTAACAGAGGATGATGACAAGCAACTAGAAGGTGGTTTAAAACAAAATAGAACAACAGATTATTGCCCTCTTCAGTCACCAAGCCTGAAACCAGAGGGCCAAAATATTTCAAATGAAATGATGGGGACTCATGCGAATGCAAAGACTGCATTGACCACCAACACTGAAAAGCCATTGGATGGCATCAGTGCTCCTCCACCTACACAGCAAAGGTCTGAGACAGTGAAGAATCATATGACTATTGTCCCAAAAGTGGAGATGACAAAAACAGAGGAACATTTTTGGACTGCTGTTGGTATGATCTGTAATATTGAAGGTTTATTGCAAGATTGTGTTAATATATTTTAGATGAATTGTTTGGATATGTATTTAAATGACTAAAATTAGTTATGATATTTAATTCCTATTAGTTTTTGGCTTGCTTACTTTGTGCACTATTTACCTTACAGATCAACAGTTTCCCAGTGCCGTCAACACAGAAGATACATTTCAGAAGGCAAATGTTTTATCGAATGCTGATTGTGGGACTGAGAACAATCCCTCATTTGACACAAAAAGAAAAACTAAAATCTCAGATCAAGAATCAAAACCAGCTGTTGTGACAGATTCACACATTCCCAAACCTACTGGTGAACAAGGAGATTCTATCACCAAAGTTCTTGAGTGGTTTAGCAAGAGCTTAGACAGCAGCGATAACCTTGATGTGGAGAGTAATCAGGACATGGAGGAGGACATTAAGATTGATGACTTGGACTTTGAGGATGAAGCTTCTGAGGCCATCAAAACAAGGGATAATGTCTATTTGATCATACCACGCCAAAGTGAAGATAGGTCATTGGCAGTAAATTCTATATTTTTAGAAGATACAGACTGGGGAAGGGAACAAAGTGTTGATGAACCTCCTCAGAAAGTTCCAAAACCAAGGAGAAGATCCGAGTCCACCTCTCATAAAGAATCTCCCATCATGAAGCCTTCTATTGACTTTGCTTTAACTCAGTTAGAAGACAATGTATTTATGGAAGTTCATGAAAATGAGAAAAAAGACTCTTATATCGGGCGAGATATGAAAGAAGAACTTCAACATAAACTTGAAAAAAATGATTCATCAAAAGAGAAATCAGGTACTGAAGAAAACCAGAGACCAAAACTTGCTAATCTGAGATCATTCTGGGAGAGAGAAAATAATGGCCCCAAAATTTTAATCAGCAGATCTAATGCACCTGCTAAAAACGATCCTGTCATTACTAATGATGTTAACAAAAAAACAGCTGAAGGTGTAAATGATGAAAGCAAGGCTGAGCAGGACCTAAAAGTCAGATCACTAGAACATCAAAACAAGGAGCCAGTAAGTGCTGTGGAAATTTCAGACTTCAAGTTTGTAGAAAGTACAAATACAGTCCATAAGCCCCAAATACCCATAATTACAGGCGAGTCAAAAGAGCCACTATTGATCTGTTCTAATCAGAAGAAAGACCAAATTCTTCCAAGTTCTCCCTTTGACAAAGAAGTCACCTGTCCCCCATGTTTAAAGTCATCACTTGATAGTGGAACTTTGTCAGCTGGTCAAAATGTTGAGATAGTGGGAGGCAACGTTAGCATAAGCAGTAGTGACAGAGATTGTACCTCACCAAAAGAACTACAGACAAAATCTGGAACTGCACCAAGACCATATCCGGTGCCTCTTGTTAAGCAGCATTCTCAGCCACAGGAGAACATGGCAGAGAAGATCAAACAACTGAAATCCTTCTGGGAAAAAGAAAAATTGGGACCTAGAACATCAGTTCAAAACAACAAGTCTTCAACAGCTTCTACTTCTAAGCTAAACAAAAGATTTACAAAGTCTGAGTTTGATCTTAGATCATTAGGCACAGAGTTTGATGATGATTATGAAGACAATACATCTGACAGAGGTACAAATTCTCCTAATTTCTCTATGTATGTGCTGCAGAAAGAAAAGCCATTTGTTAAAGACGGTATTAGCACTTCACAGTTTAAAAATCTCAGAGAATTCTGGGGAGGATCAACTATGAAACAGTCTGGACTTACATCACCAACTCCTGAAAGTGGAATTCAGAGATCTTTGGGCCTACCAACAAAACATAGCAAAACAATTGATACATCCAAAGAGACACACCTACATTCCCTTAAAGATGCAACTTCTCATGCAAGTACAAAAATGTACAATACCCAGTCAGAGAGAAACAATATTAAAGCCTTAGTAAATGAGAACCACACCAATAACAAAACATCCTTGCTGTCCTCACCGGCCAAGACAGAGAAAGCAATCCAGTCTCCTTCAAAGAAGAAAATTACTACAAGGCAAGAATCTGTATCAAAAAATCAGTCACATGTAGATCCATGCGAAACAATCTCACATGGAGTATCTCATATCACTCAGACGTCTGTCAGAGACTCAACCCCAGCTAAACATTCTATAGGTCAAGAATCACAAACTCAGTGTAAAAGCAGCAGCAAAGGCAGTCTAAATGGAAAAGCAAATGCTATGCGACGAGCCTCCAGCATGTTTTCTGTGAACACTCCAGTTGAGGAGCAAACTCAGGGCTTGCACCTTGAGTCCAAGAAGTCCCAGGGTCCCAGTCTTCCCCAGATCAAGAATTTAACAGATAGCAACCACACACCATCCAGAAAAACACTTGAATCTAGCTATACCCTATCAAATACCTCTTCAGAAAATTCTTGGCAAGACAAAGAACAGAACCCTCGAAGAAAACCTTCACACACTTCTAAAGATTCAGAATCCCAACCTCTTGCTAGATCCTTTATTCCACCTGATTACCAGCACTACCTTGGAATCACAGAGAACAGAGAAATGTACACACCACCTCCACTTACAGAGCAAACGGAAGACTTTCTGTGCACCTCGTTTACATCTTCTCCAGAGACCAGCCGCAGATGTAAATGTTCCCCTGTTAGTACCAGTACTCCAGTTGCAGGTTCCCCTGATCTTCATACCAGGAGAGGAAGCCTGGGACTCCACACTACTACACACTTTGATGGACATGCCTGTCCTGAGGCCTACAGGACTAGTGCAGCAGACACCTGGTCCCACCCAAGGGGCACCTCCAAACGTAAGATCCTCTTTCTTTTACAAGTGTCATTTCACAGCTGCTATTGTGATTGTCTTTGTTATGGTGTTACATATCAAGTGTAGAAATCATAGCTAACATCTAAAACATATATATTAGCCTGAGCATATTACTAACATAAAAGGACTGAAGGACTATAATTTAAATTGCTTGGCAAATTAGGCATGTGTAATTAAATCAGCCTTGAGCACAAATTTCCCACAGCTTGTTTTTCAAGTGTGTTAAATCAAATAGATCTTAGTGATCACGTTACAAAATAGCATGAGAAAATGAAACACCAGACCAGCAACATTCACTTCAGCAGGTCTGTGCCACAATTTTTGAAGAATGCATTAACCGAATTAAACACTTGTTTCAGTAAACTTTAACTGTTGTTATGTGTTTATCTTGCAGGTGATAATGAGAGTTCTGTTCAGAAAGCTTTGAGGCGAGCTAAATCCAGACCTGTATACCATAAGAGCATGGACAATATCAGCACTGCTCCTGGTAAGCATCACTACAAAACACAGTAACAGTATTTTTCAAGACTCACCCTGTAGCACCACATCATTTTTAGTGCTTTCATTCATATAACACCTTATCATGTAGTAGCACAATGCCACCTCCAGACTAAAACACTTCATTGTGAGACTCTAAATGGAGAGTTCAGGTGACAACAGAACTGTTCCACTTCTTCTTTTTCTGTCATTATGATCTCTTCCCTTAGAACAAGGTCAAAATAACAAGGAAGAAGACGACTTTGTGCCGGGTAACTATGATGTGAAGTCTGTGATTTGCAACTTGCAGTAAAATTGTAGTAACTTTATGACTGTTTTAAAGTCCATGTGAAACCAAAATTGACCTTATTCGCTGTTTCTCTAGATGCCTATTCTGTTTTCTAGAAACCACACCCTCTTTTCTCTTTCAGTATATCATTTCACTCAGAAATACGTCAATAAAGTCAGTTGCAACTTCTGGTTCGCATGGACTTTAAGCAGGAATTATTGTAGAATGTCTGCTGATGAATGTAGCATAGATATTACTATTTAAAACTCTAAATACTACTATTTTTTATAAGACTCAAGCAACTATGTCCAGACTTCCTTTGCCACCTCAGATCCAGGGCACCTTAAAAACCTCAGCAAATCTGTGCCCTCATTCCTGCAGAAGGAGGTATAAAGTTTTTTTTAAGATAAACAGTTAAAAAAAAAACATGCTTAACTATTGATGCTGTCGTGTTGTTTTAGAGTGACAGAGGGGAGAGTGACTCCGAAAGCAGCTCCCGCAGTGGAGTGCCACAGAGAAACAACCTCAGCAGCTACTCTGGCTCTGCCTCTCTTTCATCTGTATGTTATATATATATATATATGGCACATGTGCTAGTACTATATAAAGTACTATATATAGTGTATATAGTACTACATATAAATCTTTAAGTACTATATATAGTATATACAGTACTATATATTAATCTTTAAGTTTCTCATTGGTTGATGCGTGTCTGTGACCCTGCAGGTTACCGGCAGTGTTGCGAGTGTTTACAGTAGCGACTACGGCAGTGTTGATGTTCAGGGCACCATACAGTTTTCTCTGTACTACGTACAGAAGTTGAGGCAGTTCCACATCTTTGTGGTGGAGTGTCAGAATCTGGCAGCGGTGGACATGAAGAGAAATCGATCTGACCCGTAAGAACACAGCATGAGATCCACAAACTCCTTATTCTACAACTGGAGTTTTTCTCAATAGAGAAACTGTGTTTGTTTCTCCAGGTATGTGAAATGTTACCTCATACCTGATGCTGCAAATCTGGGCAAAAGAAAAACTTCTGTGAAGAAGAAAACTTTGAATCCTAAATACAATGAGATTCTTAGGGTAAGTATGGAAGTAACTGATAGTAGTTTAACTCTGCATTTTATTGGAAATAGACGCCTAATGTTTGTTTATATGTGACATACAGTACAGAGTCCAAATGGAGTATCTGAAGTCTCAGGTTCTCAATCTCTCAGTGTGGCACAATGACACGTTTGGACATAACAGCTTCCTGGGGGAGGCGGAGCTTGAACTGTCTTCATGGAACGTTAGTGACACGGGGAGGAAGATTTTGCCACTTAAACCAAGGGTATAATGTGAATCTGTACTTGCTTAATTACTCTTTACAATCCATTTATTGTCATTATGTTACTTGCTGTAGCTTTTTTGACAGTATCATCTTTTAAGCTGTTGATCTCAGTTTTATAATGTTTTCATTGGACGAAGAATATATATAAATACATACAATCTTTTGGTTTACTGGTTTTAGAATCTGTTCTCTCAGTCCTCCACCAGCCTGCAGTCCTCAGATTTAAGGGGACAGATGAGATTGGCTGTACGTTTTCTGCCCCAGATCTCCCAGTGTAAGACTTAACATGTCACCACTTATTGCTTAACCCTCCTATTATCCTCAATTTACCCTCAATTTAAAGACCCCAGCAATTTAAACTCCTGTGTGTCAAGTACTTTGTTTATTTGTTTACTACCTAAAGAGCCATTAAATAACAAGCCAAAAAATGATGCCAACCAAGAATTTAGAGACATTAAACATTGAA
>JBAJNP010003152.1:0-41743 GCA_036877545.1 Yasuhikotakia modesta | reverse complement strand
TAGCAGAGAATGAACAGCCATCTACAGCATTAGCAGAGAATGAACAGCCATCTACAGTATTAGCAGAGGGCCAAGAAGCCAAAATCTCACATAATACCCTGGTGGTCAACACCAGATAGTTTGAAAACATCAACAATGATGCAACGATCCTTCCTGCTGCCAGCTTGCCTGTCATTATCTCCATTACCACTGCAGGCCCATTTAAATCAGTATATTATATAAGACATCCTACAAATCTTATTCTTATGTGCAAATAATCAAATTGGCAAGATTAAAAAACAGCCTAGTGATATACAAAGCATTATAAAGCAGTTAGTTCCGGTTCTCTAATTCAATTGGACAAGTGCTGTTCCAAGAGTGCTGATATGTCTTATCTTAACAGCACTGGAGAGCTGTAGTGTTTGTATCACTCAGCTTGTCTGTGTCTGTGGCATGTTAAACAGGCTGTCATTGTGTGTGTGTGTGTGTGGCACAAAGAAAACCTGATATAACCAATATCCCTATTTTTTGTCAATTTGCCTTAAATTATTTTTCATTAATTTGTCAAGATTTTAACCATTTGCTAACTACAGTCATTTAGTTAATATGTTTTTTAAAATAACATGTTTTGTTCAGGAAAAAATAGCAACATCCAACCACAGCATTTAATCTGAGGACAAAATTACATCCAAAATCCCTGCTTTCAGCACCTCTGTGTAAACGTGACACAGAACGTGCACTAATCTGGCTTATGGGGTGACGCCTTCAGATATAAACAGACCTTATTTAAAACTTGTGCTCCAATAACTGTGCGTGGACGCCTCAAATCACTTGTGTTGGTGACACAGATGAACTCATACTGGGCCGCTCCCATTCATTCCAGTTTAACCACCTATTTTGCCTTTAGCAGCTTCTTGCAGGTCACAAACATGGCCCAGATTCACTGGTGACCTCCAGACTGGGTTTAAGCTGAGGTGTGTGAGATTACCTGAAGGAGACAAAGGCCAGTGACCTGGACATAGTCAGTCACCTCTTACTAATACTGTCTATTATAATATATGCAAATATAGCCTGTGCTTTAGTAAATGGCCCTACTAGTATAAATACGAGGGCTGGGGGTTGCGGAAGCTGACCAATATGCACAAGATATTTATACTAAAAGCCCCTGTATTTTCTTTAAAAAGCCCCTGTACATATAATTCTTATGTTTTATATGCGTTATACTTCTTAACCCCTTCAGCTCTGGAGCATATTTTGAGAATATTTTAGACCATTTCATTTTCTTTTTAGACCATTTCTTTGTAACATTAATGCAAATAAATGTTACCGGTGGGTCAAAGGGCATGGTTGGAGCTCAACAGGTTAATACTGTATCATTTACTCACTTCTATTCAAGGCTCTTTATTATTAGTAAAAGTTTGAAGTATTTCATAGAAATAAATGGCATGTGATTTATGGTCAGAGAAATGTCCCTCATAAAGGAAATTTTTATTTCCTTGCTGGAGAAACACCTTAGCCCTCAAAACCTCTGTCTGAAATTCAGAACTGCGCTTGGAACGCATGTCATGTGAGATTCTGTGCATGCTCATCGTAAACTGTCAAGCCCAAGGCCAATGTCACACAGCTGTAACGACACACTCACTGAACGAGACTCGCTCAAAGGCAGCTAGCGGACGTTGGCGATTGAATTATGGGAGCGCGCTCACGGTCCTGCTACGAACAACCAAATTATCATACCGCACCTTATCGGCAACAGATGTGCATTAAAATTCTCCTGTTCTGAGTCATCTGACATGTTGTATATTCTTATGCAAACATGACTCTGCTAATACAGTACAAAGCAGGTCAGGATATACAATGCGATACAAATTAACACCTGCTTGTGGTGTTCACCTGCTCAAACACAAATTAAAAGACCTGCCTGGTATTTAAATGTCTGCCTATAGAAAAGAATAGGGACTCATCGTCTGGTATCACCATATGGATATTAACTTTAGGTTGAGCCCTACTCAGTTTGCATCCAGCACTGTGTTTACCGCATGTATAGTTAATGTGTGGTGACTTGAAAAGAATTACTGCATACGAAACCGTGATCACTACAAGCACCCATTTACACACACACACACACACACTGGACTTAAGCCATCTGATTTACAGCCTTTGGCAGCATGTGAGCCACCTGGCTGTGTACGGTTTCAAGTTTGACTGTACTTGACTTGCAGAAATACAGCCACAGAGTTTAACACTCACTAAAACATTTCACTTTGTTAGGTTTCAGATTATTAAAAAACACTGCATCAATTTAAGTGGTTATTTAGAATGTATGTGTGAACATGAGAAAAATTGACTTTTTTAGTGAATGGTTACATTCACTAAAAATCACTTTGTCTTCAAGTGGTTAAAATATCGTATTTGTAAAACATTTTAAGAAAGTAATGGTTTGTTTAAAGATAGCAGCTGGTCTGATATGGTCAAAATATGGAATCTGACAACACAATAAATGCCTGTGTGGATACATTGCATTACAGCTATGAAGATTAATCGACCAGTTAATATATATTGTTCCCACAAGTTACAGTTCCTGTTTAACAGAATCAAGCAACAAATGTTTGAAATCCAAAAGGTGTATCGTTTGAATGGCAGCACTGAAGGTACAAATTGTAAAAGAACATTATCAGAACATCACACACACATGTTGCTTTGGACCCCGGTGTCCTTGTTTCATGACCTTTTCTGATGTAGTATGTGCATGATGGAGGATTACAGCACCATATGGCAGTCTGAGGAACAATGCTACACCTGTCCAAGATGTCTCGCAAAGCATGTACATACAGACCACTGGAAAAACTCAAAATAGCTCTCGTTGCCAAGCTCTCACTAACTACAATGAAATCCTCCTCAATTTAATTAAATTCACTTAATTACTCATTGTTTTAAAGACAACATCATGTCTGCAAGCTTTCAGTCTCTAACTAAATCTAATGAAGAGTTAATCGCCACACTGAAAAGATAATATTTCTGAAAAGACACACATATAAGCGGTATTCTCTGTTTTGAGTTATTTTTTGACTTAGGGACTCTAACCTGGGTCACTCAAAGCACTATTGCACAATAGTGCTTATTTCAAAGTGCTTAAATTTCAACTTTAAAATTTTGAGAAACTGCCAACTAGCATAACACTTTGTTGTTAGCATCCTCAACACCAGCAACACCACTCAGTCTGTCACACACTAGAGTCAATTTCACATTCAATGCGCCCCACAAGACTCTGCGTCACATGCCGGGACACATGTGTCTTCCATGTGCCTAGGACACATTTAGTATGCTTTCTAAGAACACGCTTGCTATGATTTACAGTCCCCTGTATCTCTCTTTCTGTTTGGTTTGTTTTGTTTTGTTCTCTTGTCTTGCTGTCCTTCTCTCATTCCTCTTGTTTCTTTCTGTATCTCATTCTGTTATAAATAAAAATTCACCACGGCAACCTTAGCTCAGGTGAAGCGGCTTAAAAACCTGAGCCTATCGATGTATATTTAATAAGCTGATATATTTGAGGCAATGCACTATTTGCCCTTTGCTGGGTAGACATGTCACCTTGGATAAGCAGTTTCTAGGTGATGTCAGCACCAGAGCAGCACTCTAAGTCAGAGCATGCTCACTGAGCCCTGCTGCATGTAACGCTGCTATAGGTCAGACTGCACCAAAACCTGCTCTGTGAATGCTGAGGGGTTTTGCATTTAAATGGTTATCACAAACACCAGCATCTGTTAGTTATCTAAATGAGGAGTTACCTAATGTCATAAATGAGAAAGAAAGCTGTAAACTATTTGTGTATAAGTGTGTTTGTGTCCATTGAGGGAGTGACAATCATTTTCCTTGGAAGTTTATCATTTACATTTACAGTATGTGTGCCAGGACAGAAGTATGTTTCGTAACACTATGATACATGAATACACATTTCTAATACTGTAGCTAATTGGCTTTTATCCCCAGGCAAGTCAGCATGGAGCAAAAGCATGTCAACATTTTTATTATTTTGATAAAACATTCTAAAAATGTTATTAAACATTTTGCACAATGAATCGTTCACAGTAGGACTAAAGTAACTTAAATAAGTTTTAATTTCCTTTTGACTTTCAGCTTTTTTTGCAAAATATTAGTCACAATTGATTAATGCATTTCACAATAAGGTCTGTGCTTATAGTTAAGAGACACTTGGTGGATATACAGTATATGTGGTGGAGTGCAATGTTACAGTAACATTACATAATGTTAGTGTCCTTTGCTCCATATGAGATAGCAAAGGTAAATGATAAACTAAATACACTCAGAGCCTTGTAAAACAACACAGCTATCATTTCAAAACATGCTAATAGTCTCCTATTGCCTGGATCTAATAAGTCAAGTGAAACTCCCAGTTGATATATGTCAACAACACACTGTAAAGGGGAAGGATACATTAGATAGATAGGGAAGCGCTGGTTGCAACTGTATTCTTATCTGACTCCAGACAACACAAACAGACTGAGTCAGAGACCACAGGAGAGCCGGTTACATAACAAAGAATGAAAGGTATGGATAGCTGTAGACCTCCTTTCTTCCCTTCTGTCTTAAAGTATGATTCAGTCACTGCATATTCGATCTGAACCGCATTCGTGAACCTTTATAATGAATCAACACTGAACTGTGAATCTCAGGCTCCTTGTTTAAACAAAGCAAAGGCCAACCGACCGCATGTGCTCCGGGCTTTCAAATATTTCGCTATATTTTCCATCCCTGAGGAGCTGTTTGTACGCAGGGTGATCTCTTGGCCAGTTTTACTGTCTTGCAGTAACACTGTGCCTCCTTGTTTGAGGTATACTCAACCCAGGTAAATACACAACATTATCTGCTCCTCTCATAAATATAGAGGCACGAGGACTAGGGTTTTGGTTGAGAGATGCACAGCTCGCTTTGTTTTAACAAAAGGAGAAAATACAGTCTGGGCTTTGCTGTCGAGACTTTAAAACAGGATTTCAAATTCCAAAGTTTTGGAAAAGGAAAAATAAAGAGAAAAACATACAGTAGATCAGTTTGCTAAGTTTTAATTGGATGGTCTTCTAAAAACTATTCACTGGTGGTTTAGTGGTTTATGTGTCTTTTTAATAAAACTAATAGCTCTAAGTTTGGATTTGTTAAGCCACGTTTGAAGAGGTTTTCAAATGACTATAAACCCACACAGCACATTCTGCGCTAATGCACCAGGGTTCCATGTTGCTTAGCAACCACAAACAGCCTACACCAATGAACTATAGGCTACATCCATATAAATCTCAATATATTTAAAAACGTTTTATGATCATAGACACATAAACGTCTGAAAATCCCTGTATTTCATTACTTGTGTTTTATTTCATTTTATCACATGTATTTTCCTTTTTAAATATTTTCCTTTTTAAACTATAGACAAACTGATACCGGACGCAATAACGCCAGCATGGATGGGTTTAATGGATCACATGACTAAACAAAAATGTGAAAATTGCCTTAAATTAATTGCCATAAATACAAATTTATGAACATAGGAGAGCATTTTTGAAAAGCTTCGTTTTCACTGGATGAAAAAATAGTCTGAGTGGGTGGATGGACAGAGCAAAAAGAGAAAAAATGTAAGAGGATTAATATGGACGTTACCTATATGAATTGGCATATAAATTGTTTATTAAAAACTGCTCTATTTTATCATATTACAGTTGCTGCTGTTTTTAATAGCAATAAGCTACTTGAGTTTACATGTTATGTTAAATGAACTCTAAGTGATGAGTTTAATGTGTTTGCCATAAAGTTTGTCTTAGTATTAGTAAGGATGCCACTTTAGTTTCTTTATTCAACAATAGATTTTCCCTTGAGTGAAAACTCTAAGTACTAAAAACACAAACACCACATATTTCTTGTTATCTCCTTGCATGTTGCTTCTTGTATGCTGTGAAATCCCCTGTTTAATCAGTAGCTATAAAACGAGGTGTGAAGTATCACTATTAGACAATGCAGTAAACAGACACAATGATTACGTAAGTCACTTATCTTCCATTCTAAAATTTTACATTTTTCCAGCCACGCTGCACAGATGAAGGCAGATTTAATTTGTTCCATCATGTTAATGTAATACACTGACTCCACATCGGTTACTGGCCATCAATCTTTCATGTATTTAGCCTCTTGGGATCTGCCCTTGCTCTCAGACATTTACAGTGAAAAACTGACACAACATCATATTTCTTGAGGAGAAACTGCCAATTTCTCTCTAAGATTCTCCGCCAATGCACACACAGTGGTAATGACCAGTGCCCAGCAGGTGAGGCCCAGGAGGTGAGGCCCTTTGAGCAAATCTCTGAGCAAAAAATGAAGTAAACCTGAGAGAATTAGTTCCATTTAGCACCTCCAGACATCATTTTACATTAAAACCCAAGTCTGTTTCATACATATGAAACCAGCCAAAGATCTTAATCGTCTGTCTTTGGCTAACTACACAAGCCCCTTGGGATGTCCGTGCCATATCTGAGAGCCATTCAACTGCAGAAAGCATAGTGCACGGCATGGCACCAGATCTGTAAAGCTGGGCTTAACACAGGCAGCCTTAAAGCTAGCCTTAGAGCTAGCCTCCAGGATTCACTGCAGCACATACTGTAAATAAACAAACAACTGGCTACATGCAGAGAGAAATACGCCTGGCTGTCAATCTTCAATATGGAAATTACACTTTTGTAATTGTAGTCTCAGAACGTTAAAACAGAGCTGTTTAATGCAACAAAACACTGTATAATTTCTTACAAAGTGTCGATTTCAGTGAAGCTTGTATTCATACAGACACTAAATGACTTTCCTTTTACTGTACCATAATGACATTTAGAAGCAATTACCCATTATTCTTTAACCAGAATGGTTTTATGGATATGATTATATTTGTAGTTAGTCATGGCACTCATTCAGTTAAATCTTAGGTTAATATTAAGCCAGGTCATATAGTTGGATTATATTGGAGTGTATGATATAATACAATCCTGACCTCAAATGATAAATGCATATATAAGCAGTAGAAAAGACCAAATAAAATAAAATCTGACCTGCCATAAAAAGGCAAACTGTCATTCATCGCTCTATTATATAATCTAAATAAAGCTCAGATATATTTAAAGGCATTTCTGCGTTTGACACATTGTGGTTTGGACTATTTTCAAACCTTCTTGTCTTGCTACATTCAATTGATTCTTCCATTTTTTTATTCCATTAAAGTGCCAAAAATATATTTATTGAGCAACTACAGCAAATTCTTCCAAAACTCACTCCACATATTCGCTTCAGTTCACCTGCTGTAGCGCAGATGTTTTAACCTGTGTTATCATTGTTTTAGCATACAAACTGACTTCTGTCTTTCTTTTCAATCCATAACAAGCTTAGTAAACAGCTGCCTTTCTAAACTTGCATTTTATTTCTTTCCTTGCACTGATTTCAAACTGAAATACTTAGTATTTACACCATGGGAGGTATTTGTATTGCATTATATGTCATATTTTTGCTGTGTCTGTACTGGAATATTTTTCAAAGCTGTACCATATATTCAAGCCAACATACAGCAGATATTTGGAACACACACACTTTAAGTTGCTTTGGATTAATGCAGCTGGTAAATGTAAATAGAACTACTTTTTGTAGTTTCTGCATGTATGCATACAGAACATTGCATACAAGGGTTACGGAAACATTGGCTCTCTAACTGGTTTACAGGCCAATCTACAAACAAACTGAATAAAATGCAAGACATGCAATCAATGAGGAATGCATGTGTGCCTAAGCTTAACCTGGAATTCCAAACGTTTCAGGCTGTAAATCAGGTAGACATACACAGACGTTTTTATAATGTTTTGGCACAGCATCAAGGTGACCTTGTCTGTGTATCGTGTGTTATGTCATAACAGGCTCAGGTATTGTAAAATGTAACATTGTGTAACAAATCAAAGTGGCTTTCACTTTCGCTCACAAATGTAAAGCATCAAAGACTGCACAGTTGTTTGTTTGTTTGCACTATTGGTCATGACCAAATTTATTCAACTGTTTATCTGCCATATAATGATCACAATGGAGCATATAATGATAACGATAGAGCAAGGCATTTTAATGGTAAATATATCCAGATGTGGGGTTTATACTGCCACAGTTTCAACATTTACATGGCAATTCAGTTACCTATGGTACAGTGTGTGTGTGCATGTGTGTGTATTCCTGTAGCTCAGCTGGCAGAGCATTGCGTTAGCAGTGCAACGGTTGTGGGTTTGAACACAGGGAATGTAAGTAGTAATAAAAATGTATGCCTTGAAATCACTGTAACTTGCTGTGGATAAAAGCGTCTGCCAAATGAATAAATGAATAAATGTAAATGTACAGTCCTAGTAAAGTATGTCAAATCGCAGCGGTCTGTACCATAACCTAAAAGCCATAACTAACCCACAAGATGTTGAATTGCGCTTTGCTAATTGCAGTGTTGTTCCTTTAATGAATGAAGTTATAAAACTGTGTGTGTAAAATAAACAGTGCTATCAGGGGGTGCAAATCATTCTCAGTGAATTTTACCCCTTTTGCTATTATTATTTGCATAAATGACATTTATGGCATAAAGTAAGAGCGTAATGTGAAAAGCATAAACAGCAGCCTACTGTTTACAACATTTATGATGGTACTTCTGTTCAGTTAAAAAAGTGTCTTTACAGGCAATCATTTATTACCTAAGTGAGAAGTGTCTGTGGGTACATTTGTGTTGTTAGCACCAGTGTACATAACCTAACACATCAATTCACCCTGAGAGAAACAACCAAAAAAAATTACTTTACCAACAATTCTCTGTTCTTTCTTTTTTATCCTGTGTGTGTGTGTGTGTTTCTGAATATGTATATAAGCGTATGAGCGTGTAAATGGTTGCAGGCTGGAGGATTAATTCCACTCTGTTGCTTTCTTCCTTGCTGGCTAATTAGTTTGCTCATACCCTTGATAACAGATTATAATCTCATTTCATACTCATTTCTGCGCTACACCTAATCTATTCCTAATCTCCGTGAGCACAGTAATCTAAGACAAACACGAGCAGGAATCCAAGCCTCTTCATGTGATAGGCGTCCAATACTCTCAGCAGACGGTCTTCAAACGCCTCGTTTTTACAGTGATTTGGTGCTTATAGTGAGAGGAAATTAAATATGACTTATTGAAGGCCGAGGTAGCGCAATTTCTGTCGAAGCGCCGGCAAGGAGGATTTTTTAGGTCAAGTGAATAAATACTGGCTCTGCTGTTCATATCTCTGCTTTGAGGAAAAGAAAGCGAGAGATTTTACTTTCAGAAGTTATTGAGGAATGGATTTAATCAAAAAGTGATCTCAGGAATCGGCCCGTGCGAGGAAGAAAAAAATAGAATCGCTGAGGAGATAAAAACAACAAGCTTATAATTAACACATCAACAGCCGCTCTGACAAATAGCTGCAGCATCATTCCACAGCTGAACCCCCACAAAAGCCCTTCACAACAGCCCAGTGGATTTGAGAGCTTAAATGTCAGCCTCACCAGATCAGTGTCATTCGCATTAAGAATCCTAAGTACAATACAATACGTATGTAGGCCAACGAGTGGGCTTCACTAAATCCAATTAACTGCAATGAATAGGGTCTCAAGATATTTGAGATTTGTATTTTCAAACATTAAATAACAATCAGCCCCACTGGAGATTTGTGGAGCTCAACACTGTAGAGCTATTTGTGTGGGCTTGGCACATCTGCAGCCTGGTAGCATTTTTACTGTGAATGTTGGGTATCGTGCACTTCAGTCAAGGCATGTAACTAACTGCAGCTGGAGAGAAACAGTCGCCTGTTTCTCATTATGTGAATAAATGATACAGCCATCATGGATGTGGCCTCTTCTCTCCACATCTGGCTTTATAAAAACTTCTCAAGATATCTTGTTAAATGTCTGAACCTGTGATATGCTTTGTGAGCTGAAACACACAGACATTAATTTTCTAAAAATATGACTTTAAATCCACCATGTTTGCTTGTGGTCTCTTGGTTCTGCAGCCAGGGTTTTGCAGCCAATCACCTGAGACCAGGAAAATGACATCATAACAATGTTGATTGGCAAATGGCACCTTAACAAAAAACACAACCCAATGTTTCACTTACAGCCATGATGCTAAATATTAACTCAGGAAACTTTGACCAAGACAGTAGCACTCATTGACCGCGATAAGGCAAACACATTAAACCAAAAACATTTAATGATAAAGTTTAACAAGCCAAATGTTATGTTATTTTCCTCATAAAACAATAGAATTTTTGCTTCCAAATACCCATACAAATAATCAAGGGTTGAATAGCAGCAGTATAGGCACATTTCATCTCTAGTGTTCCGTCTGTTGAGCATTTGCACTAGATTTAATCTTGTTAGTGCAGATTTAATGAACTGAATTGCCCAGATGGTAGCTAAAGAGAAAAGCGAATGGTCTGATTTGCTCACATAAGGCATAGATTGCTGCCTGTATTCTTCTTTTCCTGGCTAAACATCTTGATTCCATAGTTTAAAAGGGACTCTAGCACAAGGGTTGGTTAAAAATGACATCCAGTATTGCTTTTAATGAATGTGCTTTATGAAGTTTATTTTTTGAATTTGAATTTTATGAATCTTTATTTTTTTTGTCACATGTACAGTTTTCTTTTTTCAAACCACTTTCATTATAATTACTTCCACTGTTTCAACCCTAAAGTCAGCGTGTAGCTTTTGCTAAATAACTTATTTTTTGCTCCACAGGTAAGGAAAAAGATACACATGTTCAGAATGACATGGGGGGAGGGTTAATGGTGACATTTCATTTTTGGGTGACTATACCTTTATTTGCTGTTTATGTTGTAAAATACACTCAAATGAAATTTCAAGACTGAAAACAGATTATGCTGAATTTGTTGCTGTGGAAAGCGATCATAAATCTCACTTTACTATTGACCAGGGCTAAACTAAACGGCTCCCTGAGCTCACGGTTTCTGCTATCCTCCCGCATTTGCCAAAGGTTACTTTCACAGAGGCTTATAAATCAACAATCTCTCAGCTGTGTGAGTTTAATCTTTAAGGTTTCAAGGGTGTTATTTGTCTCTTTGGAGCAATAAAAATGTTTTCCTCTGCCCATTGTGATGTGTCCATGTACCTCTGTAAATCAGATCATCACATTTATATTGCCATTCCAATAAAGAAACACACATACACAATATCATTTAACCGCCACAATCATATGCAACAAATAAAACAAACCATGTTCCTGTGTATATGTACTGACTAACTAGCCAATCAGCTCTCTTTCTCCATTCCTATCTGATCTACAACATCAGGATGCCCTGCAGGACACTAGCAGTAATGAAATGATTACAGGGTGAACGCTCCTAATAAATGCTTCTCCTCTTTTCTGAAGTGCCGGCCAATTACCTTAATATGCTGCCATAATATCACTTCACCAGCATCACACTGCAGCCACCTCAGTGAGGCGGCAGTTCAAATTGACCACATTCCTGTAATTTAAATTCAAAACAGTCTATTATTCAAGTTTATATGAGAGTTTTTACTCTCATATAATGGATTGAACAGAAAATCAAAAATACACCACACTATTAAAACTCACCTTAATTATCTTTGTGTTTATTTACTGTTATATTATCCCGGGAATTCATTATTTAATTGTATTTGTATGTACTATTCCAGTATTATTTAGTATTCCAGTTTTAATATTTAGTTTTTATTAATTTGTACACATGCTGTATATACTGTATATATATTCAGTATATACAGCTACAGTGTATATACTGTATATATACACTGTAGCTGTATATATACAGTATATACACTGCTACAGTTTACATACAAATACACAGTTTTGTCATACAGATAACATGAGCACAGCAGAGATTGTAGCTACCAATTGCAGCAGCTATTATGTCTTTAATGCAGCGATAAGTGTTAAGGAGAATTTTTAAGGACTCTCGAGGGACTGCGGTCCCTCCTGCGTGATTCCAGCATGCCCTCATTTCCAGTGCAGATGATTCTCAGGAGGAATTGCGACTGAAGGATCCGAACTCTTCAGCGCGCTCCAGCCCTCGGGCGACATTCAACTCCTCGAGCGTATCTAGTGACTCAGCATTGGAGCAGGACATGTCCAATGCCAACATTTTTTTGCTTGATTGCACCCTGTCACTAAACCACTAATAGCAGGTGGAGCGCGCCTGTCATGCTCTGATGCCCCTTGCCAGACCTGCATGTCATTGCCATTGGTCTGTTTTTTCTGGCTCATTACAAAGAAAGTTAGATTAAAAGTCATTAAAGAAACAGCCTCAGGTGAGAGATGGAGGCGCTTGATCAGCCTCAGCATGTTTACTCTTAGCCCCCATCCCAGTAAGGTGACATTCATTTTTTAACACTGCATACTGCATTAATGATGTAACATTCCTGGAGCTGCAACTAACAACTATTTTGATCATTATTTTGCTTGAAACTTGTCCAATGTGCAGAAATTGAGGCATTGCTTGGATTCAGAACAATTTCAGTAACTTAATAATAAATTTAAATTTATAGCAATTAGTTCTTACATCCTGAACATATCACCATGTGTTTCCTCTTTAAAATGAATCACAGCACGCTGAACACTGCAACCTTAGCCACTTCAACTCAAACACATAAAAAGTGTCATTCACACAAGGTTTTGAGCTACAGCTTTGTGTCCCACTGAGGATGCCACAATTGCATTTGTGCATGTCTAATATGACCACAAAGAGAAATCGAATAAACATTATAGCACTGCAAAGAAAACAAGAAGAAACCGGTCCCCCTTGTGTGTTTTTTTCTATTTGCAGAGACAAAGACGGCATTATATGATGAACTAACATGAAATAGTGCACAGCTGAGAGTCTGTATAATAATTTCCCTGCAACAGTGAATCCCAGAGGTTCTTAAATATTGAAAAAAGCCAAGATACTGAAAGAGATTCAATGTCACTCTGCTTCAATAACTATGTTCTGTCATCTATATGAAATATAGTTTATGAGCATATGGAGTTAAGAGAGTTGACACTGGCACAAAAACTTTCACTTTTTGAACTTTTCACTTTTCAACATGGGTTTCACAGTCCCTGGGGGGTTCCAAAATGTCTTTGCAATGTAAACAACATAAAAGGTTTTTATTTAAAAATCATATTGCATGTATGTTTAGAATTCTTAATAGATCATATGATGTCATCAGAAATGGGAGGAGCTAAGAAGCACCTGCTTCTCAGGTGCACCCAATGAGTAATTAGCTGCCCTTTGTTTGGTGTGTGTGTCTGTGTGTGTGTGTGTGTGCATGCCACATGAAGAGAGAGAGAGTCCTGTAGAGTAGAGTACATGTAGTTCTTTTGAATTTGTGTCTTATATATTAATTTTAATCTTATTAATTTAATTATTTATTATATAATTATGTAATTTGAGTTTATGTTAAATAGGGTTTTATTCAGTGAGGGTCTTTGGCTAAAGGCCCTGAAGACCCCTATATTAGAATAAGGATCCAGGTCTATTCCACATGTACTTGCCAGACATGAAGAATGGTGTCAGGGCTCATAAACTATCCTGACACATATTCTTCAAACCTGGCAACACATTTTAGGTGCTGGAATGGAGAAAGTACCCGAGGCATGTTAAACGTGTCAATAACAACCTGACAACTTAGAGTTCTCCTTCTCCAAGACTGCTAGCTTAGTCGAACACAAATGCATGTGCAGGACAGCAGAACACAAAGCAAAATATGTGCAAGATCTCAAAAAGCATTTATCTCATGACTTTTGACACCAATAAAGTGGGTTAATTGGGAGGCTGGTATCCATAAATCACAGCAAAGGCAGTGATCTTTGTTCCCGGACGTTCAATCAATTAAAAAGACTGATGAACATTGGTGGGGATGTGGCCCAACTGGCCTTGCTGTGGCTCCATTGAGCAAATGTGGAAATCTAGGTCATTACTGCACTCTGTGTGGTAAAACATTTCTCCATCACTGCCACAATTGTAATTGTATGACCCAGACATTTCCTGGTTCAGTGAGGTGCTTTTTGAGAATACTGATGGTACACAATCAGTTCTAACAAACAACATCTGTAGTATTCTTCTATTCTACCAGCATTTCTCAGTTTTGTGGTTCAAGTGTTTGCAAAGTTACATTAAAACCATCACAAAATAAAGTATTGCATTGGAAAATCGTCAGATTTAAAAGCGCAAGTCTAGTGTTTAACTGCAATCAATGCAAAAGTTGAAAGTTCTCAATTTATTTTTGTGCTTTCAAGATGTCATGTAACTAAATCTTACTAAATTATGTTGACTGTAACCCACACAACAGGAATGAAATATTCTTCTCTGTTGAAGAATTATTAACTCTTTTGTCTTGTGAGGAACTCAGAGGTACATTTTAAGAATGATCTAGAATGTAAATTATAATGACTTACATTCTTACAAAAACTGTTAAAATGATTTAAAAGACTTAAAATTAATAGTACACTTACCACTTTTTGGTGCTTTTTGAGCAATTTTGGAGCTTGACAACCTGGTCCTCATTTATATGGATTATATGTGGGGAAAAAAGTGGCCAGAATATTCTTCTTATTCTCTCTTCTTCTTATTCTTCTTCATTTTTTAAAAGAAATGATTCTTTTGTAACGCACAGGAAATAAAGTCAGTTTAAAGTTATAAGTAAATAATGAGAAAATGTTCAACTATTTCTTTGTTTATGATGTAGTTTAGAGGTATTTGGTATTGATAAGTACAGTTTCTCATTAGCATCAATAACACACTAAAATCTCTCAACACACTAAAATTCATATACAGTAGCTTCTTCATCATTTTTCTCATGTTCTCTTTATTATTGCTTTGAACAAGATTGAGTTTATATCTAGAACATTCCAGATGCAATGGCACAAGAGACTAGCTGCCTCAAGACATAATAACACTGCACGACTCTCCCTTTGATTAGGCAAATACAAAACCTCCCAAATAAGAGTCTGTTGCCCAAGTACTGATGGCAGTAGAAACAAAGGCAAATAATCAGAATGATTACTTGGTTGGTACAGTAAAATGTGGGAGTTTGTCCAATTCAGCTCCAGGCAGCCTCAAAGCTGTGTATCAGGTGTGCAAAAACAACACAACATAGCCATGGGCTGTGAATACACTCCTGAGGTTTAACATACAGGTGGTTGTGTTCAAAATGATTTCCCTGACTAAGATATTGAGTATAGGGAGCTAGGTGCATATCCCAGCACAATCTCAATCGTGGCTTAAACCTCAACTGCTCTTCATAACGTTATATCGTTTCCTGACTCATTGTGACAAGCTATTCCAGACTGTATTTAATACCTTGTGAAATTCACACTTTGTTGTTTAACCCCAACGCACCATTTTTTCCTTTCCTGTAACAGAAGACGATAGACTTCCTGCTGAGGTTTTCTCCATTGAATCCTGCGCACTTGATATTGTGTCTTTTCTATAAAGTGCTATCTGACACCTGCCCGTGTCCTTTTACTTGCTGGTTCTGTTTGTCATTGGCAGTCTCCAGGGCATGTGGCGCTGATTCGTGGATGCAGAGCTCTGTAGCCCCGGCCGCAGTGAAAAAGGGTTTTTATTTTTGCGAGCACAACTCAAGACTAAACAATACACAGAGGAGCTTGTGTTTGTTTCCCACAAATGAGCCTGGTGGGGGGGTGGTCTAAGTGAGCTTTCTAGGTCACATTTGATATTCCAGTGTTGACCATTTTTAAAGATTTATTAAGCATTCTAAAGGTGTGGTCTGTCTATGCGAGCGTCGCTGTGTAAAATGCGCTTGGAAATGCGCTTCCATTTTAATTGAGCTTTGCCAACACCCTGAGCTGACACTTCCTGTATACACTGTATTTTTGCCTTTACTGTATTCCTAGTATTTCTGTTTTAACAATTAATAAATAAATCTGTTAATGCAGATTTTATACATAGATATACATGTCAGATATGGCATATACACCTGGAGGTTTTTAATGGACCTACAATGTGATGTAAATGATCGAGTTAGTCTTTAGTTGAGCACATAGTATGCAATTGTGTTTGTGTCTGTGTCTTTGCTTTTAGTAATTACAGTAAAGTTGAATCCCTATGAGAAATAATGTGTATGAATTAATAACATGCGTCACAGTTTGATTAGTTAGTCTCAGAACGTGTGTGTACGTAACACATTACACCACTGATTTAATGCACCACAGCACACAGGTCATTTAAATTACAATGGTCTGTCTCCTTACGCATCCATAAAAGTTATATACACTTCAAGGATAGGAGAAACTGACAGCCAGACAGACACACGCAGTTGATTTACATCTTGGTGTCATGATATTTTTTAAGGGCTTGTTGAATAATTTATAGCATGGCTTAGCCACATGCTAGTGCATAACAGAGATGTTAATCAGCATGAAAGATTGGTACCAGCGTAGTGCGGAGCAGAAATGCAACGGCTACCTTGCAGAAATTTGGCCCAGTGTCAACAAACGCTTTTTCAGAAAGAAGTTCAAATGAGGACACGCAGTACAAAGCCAGAGCGCTCAGCAAACAGCAGCTACGCTTTTATTACGATGCAGACAGAGTTTTCAGACAGAGTATGAATGTGCAAAACAAATTTAACATGCTTTTTAACAGCACAACCAATAAAATCAATTAGACAACAAAATTATAATTTTCATTACACCTCATGATTTACTATCAATGTTTGGAAAAACAAAAGCACGAAGCCAAAGGGCATTTATTATTAACAATCTGATTTTCCGTATGTAATATTTTCTAACTGCATAAAACATTCCAATTAATATTTCATTGAAAATATAATTGCTGTGTATATTAAAACATCACTGCTCAAGACTTTCATCTAGGGCAGAAATTGTAAAAATAATGCAAAAATATAAAGGTATGAGTGACTGCATTTGTTGTTTTTTGGTGTGGGATACGGTATTATGTAATTTGTTCCCAATTCTTTGAGATTTAGGTGTAACTGTAACCCTACACCAAATGCCTAACATAGTCAGCTGGAAACTTTAACTGATTTAAAAATGGGAAAAGTATTTACGGTTGAACAGGTGGTTGATATTGGGAATTTCAGAATTACAGGAACACATGTACAGTATTAACATTTGCAGTTGTTTTTTCTTCACATACTTTAGAGTTTGGTATTCGATCAGGTGCTATGACTTCCAAGTATTATTCGTCTCCACAGACATTTTTCCTTTCCAATATGCTGTATAAAAATAGTCCCCAACACTTTTCTTTGTGGCGGGTTACGCTGCAAGATGCAGAGAAATCTCTGTCCAGACTCCGCCCACTTGCCACTTCCTGTCACAAATGAGCACAAGTGTTGCCCCCTGTTTGCTGGCCAGTGGGCCCAGGGCAGCTTGTGTGAGGCTGGGATTTAATTGATATATTAGTATCCAGCCACGTCCGAATTGATCAACTCTACACAGGCCATTAATTTTGTAGAAGAACATACAATTACAAGCTCATTAGTGCTCTCACAGGAATATGCCCTTTCATCTGCTGAAGGAACATTGAAAATTGGCCTCAATCCAGTGCAAAGATCTCATGTCCTCCTATTTAGCTGCTTCCCTAACATGCCAAGTTTACTGGTTCAGGCCACATGAGCTTTTCAGCTGCCCATCACAGTTCACACTCAGGCAAGCTACATTCAATTCTGATGTATATGAAACATTTTATTTTTGAATATCCATACATCACAGTTTTACAGTGCACTTTAAAATACTCTGATGGGACGCATACCTAATAAGTCATAGATTAGTCTTTTTTGCATAAATATTGCAAGAAATGCAGTCGACAGATAATGCGAAGGTGAGTATGATGTATAAAGAGTTTATTTAAAATACTGGTATTATCTGCTTGCATTTATTTGTGTAATGGGGTGGTAGATAGATTTAAAAAATAAATCCATGGTATATGTGATGATCTGTTATAGCTAAGCAATATGTGGCCACACTGCATTAAGTCAGAATCTGTTTAAGAAATTGTAAAGGTCAAATCAAATCAAAGGGCAAGATGCACACATAATAAACTTAAAAAAGTCATTTAAAATTCAATGCATATTTCATAATGCTTATATGCTGCATGACTAGCACAATGTTATTTAATAGGAATTTCCTTTTAAAACTTATCATCTATACACAACAAACCGCCAATTGTAAGCCATGGCAATAACCTAGTTTAATGATTATCATTCAGCTAATTACTAAAAACAGTAACGCTAGGAAAAGAAAAACAACAGCAAGGAGATTTCCCTTCACTAGCGTGCACAGCTTGAAGGCACCAAACATTTCTCATACGCCCCCACCTTTATTTTTCTATCTTTCTCTCACTGTTTTTTTCTCTCTGTCTGATTCAGGTTTTTGTATGTGAATGACTCAGTAATGGCTATCGTCAGTGCGGATCAGATATCTGTGTAGCAAATAACTCCTACCGCATGATGAACCTAATGACCTATGAAGGAGGAGACATGAAACAAGCAAAAAGAATGCAAAGAAAGAGTTCAACAAAAGAAAATGAGGAAACACAGAGATATTGACTGACCGGGCATGAACTGTAATGTGAAGGACCAGCTGGGGCCGGCGTGGCAATAAACCACCCCACCGCTGACTGTCATTTACTCTGACATTCTGGCTAAGCTGGATCTCATTAGGATGAGGGTGACTTTGATCCTGTCGGCAGCAATGTGACTCTCACTGTACGGGTCGCCCTCGAAGTAAACTGCTGTATCATTTTAACTTTCACATTTCCCACAATTCCTAGCATGTAGCCTTTCTGCTAGTAATGGAAAAAGATGGATTCACACAAGCACCTCCCCTCTCTCCTGTCCCACAGCCTATGACACACACACACTCATGGTTTGTTCACTGTGGGCTGGTTATTGATTTAAACTCGATGACAGCATGGAGCCATTCGGAGACAAAAAAACATCTGAAATCAGTATTTGCTCACCCGAAGGCAAATTATTATAAGTGTCAAGGCTTTGAGAAGCCCACCGTGTCTAACTAATGTATTTTTTTAATATCTTGTGACAGAAAAATATCATTTAGGGTACAATATTTAAATTGAAGGCCTGCCCTAATAAACTCCCCTTAAATAGCATTAAAAGACAGTATGTGAATCATAAATGTAAATAATTCACCGCTGCCTAGTATTAGCCAGTCAGGAGGGACTGCTTCATAGTAGATGCTGCTACAGCGCTAGGTTTAGGGAGAATTACAACATTACTGTTAAAAGGGTATTTACAAAGATACTAGGAGTGTAAAGATACCAATGCCACAGATTGGTTTGATTAATATCATAGTTTGGATATGAAGTTCTTCATTAGCCAACTTCGCATTATATGTTTCCTGTTAGCATTAGTTTGGAAAAAAACATCATTGAAAATGTTATTTTGAATGAGTGCTTGGCCGACACTTTCACACGGACATCTGGATGGGGTGAAAATCATTAGCTATACTGCTAGGGCTCGGCTAGCTGTAATTGACTTGTCTCAGAATAGCATCAAATGAACACATTCCAAAAGGGGGTTCAATGTATCTCTCAGTAAAGCCAGCAAACATCTGACTCTTATAAAAGTTTTCCCTGTCAGAGGGAATATGCTTTACAGAAATGTTTAGGGCTTCCTGCACTTTGCAAGCTTGTTTAAAAAATATACAACCATATAATTTGATCTAGCAGAAAGTCTGGTGTTTCTTAACACTACAAACAGAATAGCATAATAATCTGTTTGAGAGTCCTGATAGGTTTAGATACAGCAACTCGGGCTCAGCCAATGGCGTAACTTTGGGGTGGAGCTATGTGTGTATTTGACAAATGACAGCAGACATCAATATTCTTGAATTTGCTTCTTCTATAGGGCTGTTCAAAGCATCACAATAGAGATGGATGCCTCTATGTGACCTCACACATGTTTTAATTTTCAAGGAGGCAGGTGTGGTGCACTATAACTGAAGCACTGAAAAAAATAACATGTTTCTTAAATAAGATTAAGGGACTTCATCTTCTTCATCTTTCTCTACCACTGCTTGTTTGAGACTGCTTCATAAAAACAGCTTGTTTATCATTGTTTCTGAGGGGAAACGCACGTGACCAACCATTAATTATTGATGGTGTTGCCACATAATGGCTGTACACAATGAGAAGATCCATTTTCATTGCACAAAATCTTGCAAGGCCCTCTGTTAACAGCACAATAAGTTATATATTGTTTAAACACAAAGGCCCATTAAAAAGGAAACTTTGCTTCCTTCCTACAATGCAGCTTAATGGGACCTTTTTTGACCTGTTATGTAGTGCTGGGATCACATGGCATGGATTTATTACACCACAGAAGCCCCTTCCCGTCAGGCATGGAAAGGGTGTTTTAAATGTAAGCCATTTGTTTGTCATTTAATTATATTGATTTTAGCTGTTTTTTGTCTTGTATTTTGTAACTTCACCTGATCTGGTAGGCAGTCACATGCTTTGTGTCACTAAATCTTTTACATCAGTACAAACACTTTAATACTGGTCTTGAAAATTCCTGTCCTGATCAAATGTTGAGCGCATATAGTACTGCCTACATATATTCATAAATGCATAAATGTATATATGATGGAATTTTATATATAATTTTAATAATAATAATTATTATTACTATTAAAATTAATTATACAAATAATAATTTTTGTATATATAATTTATATATGTAATACAACAAATATTTTTTTGTTGGGCTAACTGAAATAGAAATCAGCCTCTATGACTAAGCACACAGCAAAATGTACAAATATAATAACGTACCTGTTTGTGACAGAACACTCCATCAATATTGCTTAATATTGCAGCAACATATTAAGCGTCTCTGCATGTGTCTTACCTTTCCATGTTTTCTGTAAGGCAGCCTGAACCTGGATAGCCCTCCCCCCTGGCAGAGAGGGGCCCCTGCGACAGGCCTGGGCGGGTTTTCCATGTCTCCATTAATCCCGTAACTGGAGAAATTAAATTTAACAAGGGGTTTGTCTGGTCCCTCAAATTGTGGCGTGAAAACGACATTGTTCCTTGGGCTCCGATCTGGTAATGAAATGAATGTCCACCTGAATTAACGCCTACAATAGCAGATGTGGAAACGTTATTATTATTCTCTTGGTAATAGCTGCCATCATTGGTTTCCTGTTTAATCCCTTTGGACGGGCCATTGTTAGGAAACACACCAGGTTCATAGTTGCCATTCAGAGAAGAAACAGGAGGTCCCAAGATCCCAGAAAGACTATATTCATCAATATTATTCCTTAAAGACAAGTATGTGGTCTCTGGAGAAGGAAAGCAGCCCAGGGAGTGCTGAGGCTCACCAAACTGGGTGTTTGAACAACTCATGTCTCTGTTCGGCTCTGTCTTAATCTGAGATATGAAAGGAGAATGTTTTATGGCACTCTTACCACCACCTAGGCACATACTCCTGTAATCAGTGCCAGGTTCGTTTTTGATATATTTTGCAACTCCCATAGCATCCAGGCCTATGTTAAAAATTTCACCGTCCACATTCTCAACTTTTGGGAACTCAAATGCCTTGAAGTCATGCTCTCTGGCCTGAGGGCTGTTTGCATCATTTTGCACTAGGCCCAGTCCACTAGGGGGACTTGAGACAGATAAGCCCCCAGATGAGTTTCTGGGACTAGACATGCCCACGGTGCCAACAGTGGGTGGACTGGAGATTGATGGTCTAATGTTAACAACATTTCCTCCATTTCCTGTTGGACTCGAGATAGATGATCTCATGTTGGTGTTGCAGGAAAGTGGTGACCTCACGCTGCCAATGCTGTGAGGGCTGGAAACTGGTGACTTCATAACACTTAGAGGACTGGTCAGTGGAGGTGACCCCACCATGCTGGACTTTACAGGGCTACAGGTGTTGGAACTGGTGTGGTGGTGACCTTGTGTCAAGTTGCAGCCAACCAGAGCAAATGATTGACAATCAGGTTCAAAATAGGTGGGGCTGGTAGTAGATGAGACTATGTTGTTTCCTGTAGGACTTGACATGGCGCCAGACCCCTCAGGCCTGCAAGAGAGAGCCGTGGCTAGAACTGAGGACACTGAGGCAGAGCCTACAACACACTCCTGGGGACCATCACTGGGTAGTTGAGATGCAGATGGAAATGAAACAGGTGGAGCTTTCATCTTTGGACTCCCAGTCATTCTATGCTCACTATCTTTAATTGCTCTCCCACAAGTAGGATACAGTTTTCCTAGGTTACCCTGCCCACCTGCAGACCCTTGCTGGCCAAAGCCAAAGTCTGCCTCCCTGACATCATTCATGTACAAGCCCATAGACTCAGCGACAGTTTTGGAGAGCTCTTTAGAGTCTGCTTCTGACTTGCAGCAAGAGTTGTTGAAGTGGGGAAAGGCTAAAGATTGATTCTGGTTAAGTTTAAGCATTGTTGTCTTGCAAACAGATGGCATGATAGGGGCACTGCTTGAGTTAACAATATCCATTAGCACATCACTGTTTGTCAGACTCTCTTCTGCAGAACAGCAATAATCCATGGTGTTTGGCATCTGCACCCATTTATTTTCTGCATTTGCCCCTTCGCAGTAACTTTGGTATCTTTTGGTCTCCATACCTCATTTGATAAACCTAGGGCCAATAGAGAAACAAGCAGTAACCTTAGAATTAGCATGGCAACATTTTGATAAGTAAAGAGAAGCCTGTCAAATTAAACAGCAGAAAACATCACTACTGGTTTAGTTTGCATATCTTTTCAAACGTGCATTACAAAAATGCATATACTGGAAATGACCATACTTAAGTAATTTAAGGACTTGTTTCCTTAAGTAATTTTTAAGGAATTGGTTTATCAGGTTATTTACACACACACACACACACACACACACACACACACACACACACACACAATGCTGCTGTGCCTATAAGAACATCTATATAAATGCATTTATCACTCACACATGAGCTGTGGGTTTGCTGTCAGGTCTAATACAGTTTATTCTGCCCTGTTTCTCAATAGCATCCCCTTTGAAAAGCATGCATTACTTTGTGAGTGGATCACTAAACAATCTCCACAGAAATGCCCCCAAAATGTTTAAAAACATTCAATTAAAACAATCACAAACCATAAAAATAAATGAATACATTTCTGACCCTTTTTAAAGCCCTGGAAACGTTTAGAATGGGTATGCTGAGTGACTGAATCTTCACAGTCCCTAAAACAACCCAAAGTTGTTCACACGTTTAACTTTGTACAATTATATCCAAAATATTAGATTCCTCGTGATTTCAGGTGAACTTTGTGTCAAACAGTGAATGAACCACTGAGCTACAGTTTGGGCTTCAGTCTACAACCGAACGCTTTCCATCTTAACAGCAGCTACTTCAACAAACGTATTTAGTTTATTAGTAAATAAACGTATGCCTTCCACTCTTCGCTGACAGCGCCAGAAGGCGACTACATAGGGGGATTGAAAATAAGGTCCGCCTGCGTGACCCTTCAGGCGGAATAAAGAGTCGCGCGGCGCTGTTGGAGCTGTGCGTGATTTAAACGCATGTGCTTGCAATGCATACAGACGGTTGTCTTTGAACACACAAAGTTAATACTCGCACGTAACTAGTTCGTAAGGCATTGCACTTCTAAAAGTCAAAACGACAATGACGGCGCTGCAGTAAACGCTCTACGTAGTTTTACACGCACGATCGGTTTATTTTTGTCGTCTTTTTCCCACGACGCCGCACTTCAGCTTGCAACCATTGGAGAGAATCGGTCACCCCGTCGCCAGGAGTTTATCACGCCACGCGCGGATTGGTCCGGTCGCCCCGTCATTCTCTTATTTATAAGCTTTGTAGCCACAACATGCTTTAAAATATACAAATGATGAACTTTGCTCTGTGCATTGCCTTTAAAACTTGAGTCAACTTTACGAGCTAGTTCTGAGGCGCGATGTTTCGTGCTGCATTGCACAGTGACCTCCCTACATCCGAAAAAATGATGTGACGCAGTTTCTGTTGCAACAACTTTGGGTTATAATGAAACTGTGATGCGCTTTAATCGTGTCATGACGTCACGCCGAAACAAGTACGACTAAGTGCGCCAGAATGTTTGCGTGAGTGTTTCACGGCATGAGACGTTGTGTGTCATTGTGACACAATCCACACAGTAACACGCCAGGCATCACTATTATTTACTGTGCCCTGTCTGTGAGATTAAACTTTAGTTTCATTCACTGATCGGAAGACTCATACAGAATAAACACTACATATAAATCCATTACGATATTCAGATACGAACTGTTATCCTATGAAGAAGTTACAACGACGAAACAAAGGAGACAGTGTTAAGATTTAACACATGGATTTTCCTTGGAAAAGTCTATACAAGCGAAAAGTAACCTTACAAATGCGCGTTAAAGTGTATTGCTTTCACTTGCATAAATCCTTCAGTCAGCATTGGTTTGTCTAGTCCAGACCACAACACATTTAATACAGTTGTTTGAAAAAGATGTCAGTATATATGGTTAATGTCATTATTGCTGTATGTCCAGCAGTAACTGTATTGTTATTTTATCCGCTGTTTGCTCGCCGCCATCATCACTTTAAACCGGGATCCTTGAGCCGAAAGCTGTCAAGTTAAACATTTCTCCTCGTGTGTAAAATCACAAGTTTAGAAACTTCAACCCGCCTGCAAGGCATCAGTGTCGTCCACTCGCCCATACAAAATGCATGATTTTCCTTTCCCTTCTACGAGAGGTAATATTAAGACATCTTACCGTAAATACATCCGATTTTGACAGTTATCTCTCCTGAGGATCACTAGTAATCCAATAACCAAAAAGGCAAAACGGACAACAAACTGTGTAGTTAAGCTGTTTTCACAACTATTCCCAGTGTTGCGACCGCATACATCTACTAGTTTCAGTTGTGACAGCTGAACGCGCCGCACAGAGCTGCGCACATTACGCGAGATCCTCTACGGCAGCTACCGCAGTCGACAGCGACTTCACAGCGCCAAGGTCCTTTCCGTGGTTTTCTATTTACGTGCACATTGGTACCAGATTGGTGATTTTAAAGAAGACTAATAAAAACAGCGGAGGACTCGGGCAGACTTGCGTAGAGACGTCATTGTGCGCACATGGACCCTCCTACTGCAATGAGAGCTCGGAGTAGGAGGGGGGATGAGCGCGCCCAGGTATATACGGCGGTGGCGCTTTATCCAGAAGTAGGGCAAGGTAGTTTGGTTACGCAGGCGCTAACATGTGCATGTAGGGCAAATAGATGTGCAAACATGTAAGTGCATGACCTCACTCGTAAAATGTTGTTCTTTGGTATATAAAACTACGGTTGTCATTTAATGCTGTTGTATATGTATATTGTGTTAGAATAGAGCAGCATTCTGTCCATTCTGTCCTATTTAATTGCATGTTCCCAAAGTAACGTTTTCTGTTCGCCATAGGAGTTCTCTCATATTTTATGTGTAGGATTAAAAACTGTGAGCGTTTTATTTATATAAATTATTTAAAAGTATAACGTATAAGAAGAAATAAGAAAGTTATCCTTCCACACTGTAATGTAAACAGGCTAATGTAACTAAATTAAAAGTCATTTGTGCTCATTTCAGTCCTTGGTTATCATACTGTGATTTTACCTTAATTTACCTGTTGTTTACCTATCTAAACATAAACTGTTCCATGTGCAGTCGCTGAGTGTTAAGGTATCTTCACCAACTAAGCACTTCTTCTATGTAGCATACATTTTCATAGGTCATATAACTTCTAGTAAACAGATTTACCGTAAAGGTTTTACTAAAACTACCACCAGGTGGTGCAATTTTTATGAACTGATTAATGGGAATTTGTTGGGAATTTGTTGATGGAAAATCTTGTAGCCCTGTGCTTATGCAATCTTGATGCTAATTTCAATGTCACTTGACATCATATATTCAAAATGTGTGGTCTGTCATATGGTGACAGGAACAGTGAAGATTAATGCAAGTGTTTAAAAAACAA
The DNA here is from genome assembly GCA_036877545.1 of Yasuhikotakia modesta. Lineage (NCBI taxonomy): Eukaryota > Metazoa > Chordata > Actinopteri > Cypriniformes > Botiidae > Yasuhikotakia > Yasuhikotakia modesta. Next base: position 15,663 of record JBAJNP010003152.1, on the reverse strand, counting down.
ACAGAAAGGTGAAGTAAAGTGAAGCGCGTATTTACGTCTGGTTAAATAAGTTTTTTATTTTTTAGAAACGTTCGAGTGTTCATTCTTATTTTATTCCCTAATGTTTTTGTAAACATACTGTATAGATGGTGTCAGATAAACTCATGTTGCACTGAACATGAATATCAGAGGGAAAAGATAGACTTACCTTTCTGTGGTTGCATTTATATTTTATTACATATAACTTTAAACATAATATCACCCAGAAAAACTCACCCAGATGTCTGCTGAGGACATCCAGCCTGGAATGTTGTGCATAATTAAATAAATCTGGCTGCATTAAAGACAGATTGCAAAGTATTTTTTCTTTAACTAAAGAAGCCTGAACTTTTAATCAAAAATTCATCATTAATCATTTTCTGTTAAGGTGGAGGAAAAATTTCCCCTTGCATCTTTTCAATACGTGATACCATGAAGAAACAGCTGTTCTGATATTTTTTATCTTCTTCTTAAGTTGACTGGATGTGCAGATATATTGATCTTTTAGTTGACATACATTTGAGGAATCTGAAAGACAGCTATGAAAATAAAGACTAAAGAGTGTTTTAAATAAGTCAGAGATCACAGAAAGTAAACATACATTTGGAAAACGGTACAACGCAATATTTAAATACTGTGTTTGGATGTCCTACTAAGCTCTGCTGCCGCAATAATCAGTTGTAAATGTGAAAGTTAATTTAACTTTGACATTGCCTGGGAAACTTTCTGAGTGAGCAAGAAAGAAAGTTGTGCATGAAGATCACTTTGAGGAATCTACAGTACACTGGCTGCAAATGGAATACAGGTGCAACAGTCAAATATTTCAAATGCTCTGCAAAATGCTATCTAGAAATGGAGATCACAAAAGAAGCAATTACTCAAACAAAGACACCAACAGAAGTACGAAAGCCGGCCTGCATTTTCCACAAAATGCACAGTAGTGACCTAGTTACGTTGTGGGAAAGATTCTGTGGTTAGATGAGCTCAAGATAAACTTTATGGCCAGATTCCAAACTGCTAAACATGACGCAAGTCTAAAATTGCCCTCATCTCAAAAGAAAGCATAGCTACGGTTATGTATGGTGGCGCTAGCGTCATGCTGTGATGCTTCTTACATCAGCAGGAACTGGGCATTTAAAAAAATACAGGGAAGAACAAGTAATGCATAATGTGGCAAATATGGCAAAGGAACATGTATCAGTCTGCAAAAAAGAAAAAATACTGGAGCAATTCAACTGAGAATCTGTAGCTCTGTTTGAAAATCAATATAAGCTGTCATTTGTCCAACCTTGAGAAAATCTGTCTGGAAGAATGGGCCGAAATGACCTAAATAGCACATTTCTTAAACCAAAACTTTAATCTGTTATTGCTGTACAAAACAAGCTTTGGAATACTTGATTGGAAATCATAACATTCGGCAGATAAGTACTTCTAAAATGGACTGTTGTCCATAGCAACACAGTGTAACAAACTGCTTATCCTGTAAATATTTGTTTCAAAGCTGTATAAGAATATAGTTTGTGTTCTCTCTGGATCTGAACTCATCACCCGCTAGAGCTCATGAACAAACCACTAGTCACCAGTTCTGGTTCATTTAAATCTCAAAGCTGTTGAGCGCTGGTACATCTGAATACAGTATAACTTTGTCTGTCATTGATTTTTAATTCTCACCATATGTGCTTTGATTACTTTGTGCATCCAGGTGAGGGTAGGCTATTTGAAAAATGTACATTATTTTCTATTCGTGCCATGACATTGGAGCAATTAATTGGATTTAAAGCAAGGGTATTTACTGTGCAATTTAAAGTTGCAGGAGATCAAAGTTTGTCTGGTTTCATGACCCAGTTATGAACCTGGTGGTTCCATCCGTCTATTGCCCGTTTGCTCAGACGAATATACAAAGAATATACTTTGTATAAAATATACAAAGTATATTTTATGATTAATTATAAAACATCATCATATTCACTATTCAATTATATTTCATAATCAATTTTTGATCATAATCAATCACAAAAAATGGCGAGACTGAGGAGAGGTAGACAGAGAGAGACAGGGGTATAAAATAAAGTGCGACTGTAATATAACAATAATTTTGCCAAATTTTAGGAATACATATAATACACAAGCCACAAGCATTCAAAGCAACTTGTCTATTCGTCCATCATATCAAACAATGTATCTCAGTATAAACCCATGTTTAAAACAACAGAATCTAATTACAAACACATGTCAAATATCAGGATGTGACATTGATCATAATTCTAACGCATGATTGTTTACCTACACAATTTCCACTCAATCATAGCCAGTTTTCTGATGCACTTATTTAGGAACAGTAATGAGATCAGCTACAACACAATACAGCACAAACGCATTAACATCAACTGCACATCCAAAGTCCATGTGTTCACGTTTGTCAGATCTTTCTCTCTCCCTCATTTTCACTCTATTTTTCAATCCCAGCCTCTGCCACATTTTCCACCATCTGACCTCCACTTCCCTTCAGCACAGTCTTTAAACACTATAATTTACTCTCATTATTTAAGGTCTGAAGGCAAGACCAAAGGCAGACATTCAATATCACTTTAACACACTCAAGCCCACAAAATGTCTCTCTCCTCATCATCAGAGGTCAAAACAGAAAACAACTCAACAACAGGTAAAAAGGAGATTGTTCATGACCAGTCAGTTTACGTGCCTAAATAAAGAACAACAGGTACACCGGCCGGTCGTATTGAATAATGTGTTTATCCCATTACAGCTGTGATGCATATTCAGTAGGAACACTAAATATGAGCGACGACCTGACTCCAGATCAGCGCATTACAGCGTCTGCCTTTTATCATGGAATAATGTGATGTTTGACGAAATGGTGTCAAGTAGATTATAAATTAATATGCTACGTGTCTGCTAGCACGCATTCTGTGCAACCAGATGCCAGGGTAGCGCTTCGTTCATTTGACAAAAAAGCTTGGTCCGCGCCGCTTAAAACAAGCGGACTTCGAAAGCGTAAAGCGCTAGTGTAAATGTCTTAGCCCATTCTGAGTGTTTTATATGGCTCTGTGCATGTTTCATGTGCATATAACTGCCACGGCAGAGGTGACATTGGCGTAATGTTTTAGCAACGTGGTGTAGGATAAGATTTTGAGATCCATTTTGGAACAGGGTAACCACAAGGTGAAATGTAGTCACGTTTTTGCAGGGGTTTTTATTTTCCATGAGGCAAGAGAACTGCATAGAAAAAAATAGTTAACTGTACAAAAATAAAATTGTAAAAAATGAAAGCAGATATGGTGTAATACAGTCTGATGACAATAACATTTCAGAGAATTAAATGTTATTGAGCTTGTTAAGGTCACGAATGTGCAGACAGATGGAAAAACGCCTTAATGTCGCTGACTGACCTTCATGTCATTGTCTGATTGGCTGATCTACCACATCCTATCAAATCAGCCTGAATGAATCAATTTGGTGGTTACAGGAAGTTACCAACAACTTACTGCGGGGGACCCCCACAGACATCCATGTTTATGACTTCCCTGGTGGTTCCATTAATCCACCACAACACATTGAAAGACACTCACAGATATCCACCCACACAGCTACCAGCTCATCCACACACACCTTAAAAACTAACACGATTAGCGTGGGAGGCTTTAGTGGGCCATTGACCCCAGCTGAACCAGGCAGAGCCCGCCAGAGGTGTGCAGACTGGGAGACAAAGTGGGTCAGTGAGAGGGTGATGTAATGTTAAAGCAGAAGAGAGGGAGAGAGGATTAAAACATCTCTTTTTCTCTGTCCCTCTATCACTCCCTTCTGACTGTGTGTCTCTATAAGGGGAATTAGGGTAATGTTGGGCACTTTTTCTCTGAGACGTGTCACGCTTTACCCTGATTCACCTTAAATGTCTGCCTGACTTTGGCTCTTTAAATCTTCCACTACCACTGCAGCTCTCTCTCTCTCTCACTCACTCACTCATTCTCTCTCTCACTTACTTACTCAATTACTCTCTCTCTCTCTCTCTCTCTCACTCACTCATTCTCTCTCTCTCACTCACTTACTCTCATTTCTTTTATCTTCTATGACAATAATGTTAAATAGAAAACAAACGGAAACCAATTTGAAAAATTATAGTCGTCTGTTTCTCCTCTAGAGTTTCTCATCTTAACATTGTTGCTGTAGTTTTGCTAAGATAACTATGATTAAAAAATGATTTAAAAGTAATTGATTTCTATATTTAGTTAAATTTTCATCTTGTATAATTTTTTATCAAATATGAAAAGCTGTAAATTATTAATTATAAATTATAAAAATTATACTATAACATATATAACATTAGGTAAAGGGAATGTTGTGTCAACAACTGGCAGTGGTTTTAATTATATTTTATTTACCCTTAAGAAATCAGTACAGAAACTTGCACTAGCAACTGAATACTTAAGAAAATTAAAGAATAACAGCTGAGGAGTCTATTCACACTGAAGGCCTCAGATCTATGAATCTGCATTAGCATTTTCTCTGGGCATCCTCTAAATAACTGAAATAATCAAAGAATCCATATGTTACATTTGCTGTCTGCATCAACATGACTTACCAATCAGCTTAAATGAAACCACAGATGGAAAGTGACACCGCTCCTCAAAATTATTCCTCAAACATTTGTATGCGCTATCTTTACACTCCTTACCTGACATAATGAAGTATACAGCATGAATCAGGCATCAAGTCTGGTTGTTTTTGACAATGTTTGATTGTTGTTTCTTCATCTAAATAGACAGACAGGATTTTCTCTCCATCTTGTTTCAAGAATTCACATAACTGAAGAAGCATTCATGCACATCAGTGTTTAGCTGAAGAGAAATAAACCTGCAAATATCCAATAAGTTGTTTGGGTTTTTGTGCCAACAGAGACATAATGTTCCTCAGGCACTGATGAGTAGCTTTAATTAATCAGTGCTTTATTTGGTTGGCAGCACCGTCTGTTTTCAGTGTCAGAGCTACCTGACTTATCTGTCAACTTAACAGCACAAACACAGCAAGTCATGCAGTATTGATTGTTTATAATGGACATTTAATTGAATTCTCTATTTTCCCATCTATCCAAAACAACGCAGAACAGAAGACAGTATCTAAACTACATTTAAATCATTGTATTAGTTTCTGATTATAATCTTTTGCACTTTAAGATTAAAATATTGCTTTATTCTGAGATTTTCATACCACAGGTTAAAACAAGCTGTTTATTCCATTTAAAAATAGAGAGATCTCCGTGGGAAAGATCTTTATATTCTTTTCATCTTTATTCCTTTGCATGAAATAAAAGTGACTCTTTGATGCCTTTCCAGGAGATAAAATTGGTATTTTAAACGTTAAGATCTCACCTCTCAACATGTAAACATAATTGGCCTCTGGATTTTAGTTCTTGTTAGACAAAGACTACATGTCAAAGCAATTATGAGGGATAGTCACAGCATCAGGATTTGGAGCCAGTTAAGACATGATCTGTTGACGTGAAGATATGAACACAGTCTTCTGTATTTACCATTTATGACCTTGTTATGTTTTTATGTTTGATGACACAACAGCTTGACTCATAATTAATACTTTTTATTTAGAATCAGCCATGATACTGAATTTGTCACTGAACTAAAAAGATTTTCACTGAAGCCGTGAGCATAGTAACACCATCAAATATTATAAACATATTAAGGCTGAAGCATATTTGTGGGTCCAACATTAAGACATTTTACGCTACTGTAAGAAGAAATTAAATCAGATCCCTCATTAATTCTTATATTAAGTAGTTATTTCTTAAGGAAACTGTACTACTCCTGAGGTATATTCTTGTTTATGCTAGTATGTCTTATATGTGTCTTAAACAGTAACCTAAATGCAATTATATTAGCTAAGCATAATTTTGTCCTAGGATAATAAAATGATACATTTTTAAAGTCACATTTCCATTTGTGTTTTTAATTTTAAACAATGGTGTCTTGACATACCTGAGCAAAGTTTAATACATGTTGAAATCTCTTCTGAAACTTTAGCAGAGATTCAAACTGTATGAGGTTAGTACAGTTTGCTTCTCAAGAGAAGCATCAGACTTTATTAAATTTCTCATTTCTCCACTTCATCTCATTGCTGTCCATGAGCAATTAGATTTTTTTTTCTTTCCTTACGGATTGTTTTAAACAGTTAAGTGCTGCCATGCTAATGCTAAATGAAAAAAACATTACTGTACATTATCCAATCTGTACTCCTAATGATACATAACAGTTATGAAGACTCGTTCGGTATGGATTACAAAGACAGCCTGCCAAACATTTAAAGCTGATGGCAAGTGAATCATTTCACGAGAAACATTTTCCAAAGTGTCACTTGCAATTAGCAGCCAGCACTGCATAACACGCCATTCAATGTGTCAAAGTGGGTGACACCAGACTCGTCAGATTTTGATCCTTTTTTGAAAGGCCATTTCAGATTTGAAAAAGAGTTTAAATGACTTATTAACACCCTCAACCTGTTTCTAATTGCTGAGGGTGGCTTGTTGGAAACCTCTACTGCAGCACTTACAAAACTTATGTGCTCATTAAAACAGCTGTTTACATTATTTAATGTGTGGACCAGTTGTTGGCTGACTCTGTATGCCCATATTGTAATAAATGTAGGCTAAGTAGTCTATCAAAATGTGATTGGAATCAGTTTTTTAGTTAAAGAAAAACCATTCACATTGAATCCAAAAAACCAAACTATTTTCTACACCAAAATACTTGTTCTGTAATGATGTGGGCAGACTGCTGAAAATAAACAATGGTATATAACACACTTAAATTAACACAGATTCAGATTTGATCTGCTTTACAGCTAGACAACAATCTGCATTAGAAACACGCACCAAGTGCAGATGAGGACACCATTCTAGGTCAGATTTGGTAAATCTAGGACAACTCTCTCAGAGTCTTGCCGCTGGTGCTGTCATGTTTTAAACTATTTTCATTTTCAGCCGGAAATGCACGTGGCTGTAGCACAAAGCTAGACATAAAATATTCTCTTGACTTTTCTCTTTTTCCATTTGCCTTGTATTGGTGATCCACCTTCATATAAACTCAACAGGACAGTTTCCATTAAATTTCCTTTATTTTTGTTGTCAAAAATACAAACATGGATTTACTTATTATTTCTTACTCATGTTTGGCAATATGATGGAGGCTAGTCGACACATTTTTTCCCAAAGTTTATATTTGTCAGGGTAAGTTTATTTTTCAAAAAGTCAATTGCTATTTAGGCAAACATGTACAGGCTACAAAATAAGAACATTTCCAGAGTTAAATCAATATATAACAACATGCTCCAACCTAAAATTTACATAAATACTTTTGCCATAGAAACAAAGTTTATTTACTTTGTACTGTAAATGCACAGAAAAGTTCCCACTGTTTTTACCACTGATAATTTAGGCGTTATTAGCTAGTATTATATAAGAGAAGATCTGTGCTAATCAATGACTTACTTAAAGTTTAAAAACAGCATATGAAGGCCAGCTTTCCTTCACTCATTATTCATAACTGTAGTCTCCATCTGGGTAAGTGGCAGTCTTGGCTGGTGTGCTTGTCTGTCTGCAGTACGATCTGGGACTCTGTTTGATTGAAGATATCGTGATATTTAGCCAAGGTGTAAATTTGTCTGGCTGCTATGCAAATCTTTAAACATTCCTTTCCATTTATTTATTTATTTTTTATTTATAAGAAGTTGGAACAATGCTTAGAGATTCATGCTACCCAGATAAGACACTATTAATTTCCCGGTTATTTACTGTAAAATAACTCACAGGATTTAGGGGTTATTGGAAAATCTATGACACAAATATAAATATGGACCATACAAAGAATTACAGGAAAAGCTTTAAGCCTGAATTTCATTGGTTAATATTGTTCATGCTTATGTTTTGCGGTACAGCACTAGCAATCTATTCTTATGAGCCCTCCTCTCCTTCAAATATGTAAATTAATATTACCAAACGTACCCTAAACGTTACATTGTGGCTCTGCAGCTAAGTTGGATTACTTACAGTGGGGGGAGAGCTGTTAATATTTCATTCCTTACTGTAAAGTGTGTGTGTGTGTGTGTGTGGCCGGGAGTGTGAGACAGCACCTTCTGTTCAATATGAGGCCTTCACTAAACAGGCTTCTCTCACCAACACAGTTCCCACTCGACTCCACAGCCTCCAAGTTATATAAAGACTCAACTTTTTGAAAAATGGTTAAACTTTTTATGAGTTTTTCATTTCCTTGCTCAGCATACTATAAGCTGTGCTATAAGGTGTGCTTGTAGTTTCTCTGTTGTTATCTTTCAGGACTAATAGCTGAATTTATTAAAACATTATGCAAGAAGTTATGAATCTCTTGGCTGTTCAACGAAAGTATTTGAAAGTTAATTTGTAAGCGTAATGATATTTCGTAGTTAACAAAATTATGTTTAACGTTTTACTATAAAATGCTTTGCAAGTAGTATCTTTTTGATTTCTCATAAAATCTCTAGTCTAAATATATGTTAGACTTAGTTTTATGTCGTTTAATAAATGAACACCCAACAAAAAACAGATCAAAGTAAATCACTTGATATTTAAAATACACTTTTTAATTCACAAACTTGCAGAGGGATACATTTAGACATTGTGTTGTGTTTGTATATCAAATTTAACATGACATTATATGTGATCATTCATGTGATAATTGTCAATGTTAATAAGTACCTTTATCTATTTATTTATAAGTATCTTTACCATTCCTTATGAACCCTGTGCAACTAATTGGGGTTTTTGACTTTTTTTAACCATTAGCCAATAATACAAGCAATTTATTTCCCCTACTATCAGTGTATTTTAAAAATCAATGCAGTACAAATCCCATGGCACATGCTCAGCCTAAAACACAGTTCTCATTTCCTGTAACAACACTTTCTGTGGGAGACATGGGGGACCAAAGCATTGACTGGTGAACAGAGACTTGGAAATTAAAAGCATTAAATCACAATTTGTTGTCTGTGGTGACACATCCTTCATGGGCCGGTGGGCCGCAGTGCTGAGGTCATCCACTGGCTGTGAGTGATGTGCTTCATCAAGGTGGTCCGGTGCAGGATTTTTAGGTTCATGGTTAACCCCCCCAAATTACACCAAGGGTTTGCCTGCACATTTTTTACTGTCCCATGGAAACAGGCTGGAAATTTGAACTGTAAGAAACTGTTTAGACAAGCAAAATAACTAGAATTGAATTTATGAAATTTCACATTATGTGTCATTTAATTTTACTGTTCTTTTTTTGTCAAGGCAGCTGCAGTGCAAAATAATTTTTCTGCTGTTATTTCATTCTGTTTTTGGTTGTACAAGATGTTTGACATCCTGCTAAAGACGTTTTGTGCAATACACCCACATCAACATTAACTTCAGTCTTACTATCACTACAGAACAAATAGCTAACAGTGATTAAAAACAACAAAATCCATAAATACAATCTGCAAACAGCATAACAACAGTCCTGCTACAATAAAAGTTAAATGTATCCACACCGCAATGCATTCTGTGAACTTGCAATGGCTATGACTTTTGAGGAAATGTAACAGTGAGATAATCTCCAATGCAATTTGATATATTAGTGATTAATTCCACTTTTCCTTTATTTTTCACCTTTAGACCAGTCAAAAGTCAATTAAAAAAAGTATCCGGTCTCAAAACGCATCACTTTAGGCACAAGGACAAATCTCTCCTTTTACCGTCACCATTATCTTACTCTTCTAAGAGCTCAAATGAGAAATAATATCCCACCAGCACAAACTCCCTCTAATTTGAACCTCTTATTAGCTTTAACTCCGTTTAAAATGAACTCACAACCTGACTGAAAAGAAGCCAATTAGCACGTGTTGGCCGGGTGAATGAGAGCAGAATAAGAGATGTGCCGCTTTAGCTGATGTACTCATTCACTTCCAGCGGCGTAGACTGTTTGTGCCGTTTGCACGTCCCAGGTGGGCACCCGACAGGCATGCTCATGGCACGGAGCCAGATCTCCGGTTATCTGTTTAAACAATTAAGCGGCTATTTCAGGAACAAGGAACTACCATCTACCCACCAATTGACTTCACATTGGCTCATGGGACACCATGGCAACAGCCCTTTTAGTGTTAAACAACAAGAATAATGTGGCAGTTGATCTATTAATGCATTTTTATCCCACAGTTTGGGATTGTTATTTGTTTGTCAAAGGTTTATCAGTTAAAATACTCTGAGATTTTCTGCTTATTATCACTTTAATTCCAGACAAACAGGAAGGACAGCTGTTCTGTTCTCTAGGAAACCTCTTTCCAATAAAATCTCTTTTATAACTTGTTCAGTATTTAATTGAATTGGGTTGTTTGTGGATATCTAAATAAAAGATAAAGTTCATAACCTTAAGGCGATCAATAAAATGGAAAAAAAACTACATACTCTTAAAAAATATTACCAAAATCTAGTACAGGAAAACAGTTTGTGCTATGAAATGATGCTAACAGAATGATTCCTAAATTAGAAACCCAACCACATTCTAAATTATTATTTTTTTTTTTACTGTATGAGGTATTAATATGTTTCTTATAGAAATAAAATGAGACAGTTAGAATATGACATGTCATTATTCAATGTGGTTCAAAATGGTCAATAACAATGTTGTTTCATCATTTACTAGTAAAAGTTGCCACAATTTTACTTCACAAACTAACTAAAAAATAAATGAATATAGTCCATGTTTTTCTAAGCAACAATGTTGTTTCATCAAACTGTGGTATTGATTTTTTTTCACCTCACGGCCCAAAACAAAGCCGTGTTCTGAATGGAATAAACTGCAGTATGACAGCGTGTGTTCTGACTGCTCGCCCTGTAAACTCAAGCATTCTCTTTTGAAACAGCTCTTAGCGGATGAACAATGTATTGTGTTTGTTACAGACACGGCAACAGATGTAAGAGTAACATGCAGCAGCGAGGTTAATAAGACTGTGAAACTGTATAATGGGCTTAAAGAGGCATGTGGGAGGGTGTCTCATGTTTTTACTATTTTGGTAGATGTGTTATGAAATGACTATGAGGATTGAAGTCTCAACACCCCAGGATGATCTCAAGTCAATACAGTAACTCTATAATCGCACAGACTTTAGATATGATCAGATGACACCCTCATTTGATTCATTTGCAATGGGTGCTTTGGTAACTGTTATGTTTTAACAATCAAAGGTAAACGTTAAACCTCAGGTAACAATTATTGTTAGCGATATGTAAATACAGAATTTTTTTAATTACTCTGATTTCCAAATAAAATGCTATGACTCCCCGAGGGAAAACAAAATAGGCTACTTCTGGCACAGGAAGACAAATTACTTCAAATGAGTTTTTCATTCATGGCTCATTGGAGCACAGAATCTCTTTCTGTGTTGCACACTGTGCTGTGGTCACAGTGAATTAATGCTGATCTGTGAGTGATTGTTTTATTTCAGATTTATTCATATGAGCCAGACTGCCCTGTGTCCCCTTTTGAACAACTTGACAGCTGATGTATTACTTACAAGTACCGTAGATCTGTGCCTGTCTGAGGGATAATTTAAAGGTGGACAGAGGGATTTAATTCCACAAAATGTGTTGAACCTTATCACTTACTGTATTAAGCAGGCATATTTATGTTTAATATTCATAATATTTCATGTATATGATTTTACTGTACATACTGTACATACAATTTTACCTCAAAGATGACCTGAATGTGTTAAAAGGTTATTCTTGATTGTTTAATGCTGGTTTAGGAAACACCAAACACTGACTTCAAGAAATAATTCATATAAAAATATTAAAAGGAAATATTCAAGAAATAAAATCAGGTTTTGGCTTTATAATTTACTAGAAGGCATGATGAGAAAGTAAAAGCAAAAATACACTATTTTTAGTTTAGCATTCATTTGTGTTTAGTACAAAATAATAAATATTAACATAATGTATGATATATTTGCTAAATCAGCTGGTTAAGGGTTAAGGGAACTGCATTTACAGCGTTTGTACAAATTGCATACAAATGCACAAGTGTTTGTGCGCTTCCCTCTTCAGCTCAGCTAGCAATGCCCCCTATTGTTCCCCAGAAATGTAGGTCAGTTGGGTTCATAGTAACTCCAGCAGAGGTTAGTGACCTTGCTCTGCCCATCACCTGAGACAAATGACAGGATTAGTGGCCTTAGAGGGATTAATAACCCTGTTGTTGTGGAAATATGCCTGGACAATGTGTACACACACAGGTCATGTGACATATGGAAGCAGCTTACAGCTCTTAAGGCTTTTTTGACCCCAGCTAAAGGTCGACCAACAGGAAACATTCATTATGGCTCAGCATCTACAGAAAAGTCTTCATCTGTTATTGGGCATGTACAGTAAATATCTTTTATTTAGTTTAACAGTGTTTACAGTTACAGTGTCAACAGTTGCATACAGTCGCAACCTGAAGAGGTTGCCATAGTAATTTAATAAAGAAACTAACCAGATGATTTGACCTCAAGGGGTGACCTGTATGCCTTTGGTCATTAGAAGGTTATTTTGGTCTGTTCGGTGCTGGTTCAGGAAACATTCCAGATAATTGACACATTGTTTTCCTAAGGGAAATATTATTTCCTATTATATTCTATTGAACATACAAACATATGTTTAATCCATTAATGCCCAGAACATTCATAAAGATGTCTTCTGTGTATTTATTTACTTATTCTTTCATAATAGTATGTGCGGTACTTTTGTCATTTTTATTTGTCATGTAACTCATGCAACTTTAGGGGTTATACAGATTAAAAGCAATAAGTTAATGCAGCAGCTATAACTAAAATGCATAATGAGTTTTTTCTTTATTTAGTGTTGGGTTTAAAGGGCAAGATAAGAGCACAGATGGGAGCCTGAAATGAATGTGGCTTCCAGATTCCATCTGTTTATAAAGGACAGAAGAAAACCCAGGTTGGCTTTTGTCCAGCTCTTACGTGAGTTATGGAGCGGATGCAGTGGAGCTCCACGCAATGCGTCTGACCTTCCTCGGATTGCACAGGCTTTCTTTGACCTATTATGAGCTTTTAATTAGTGGAGATCATGGGGGAATGAGGAGATCTGATGAGCTGGGTGTCTTTGTTACAGCGGATCGAAATACAGAATCTCTACTTACTGCTTATCCAAGCTGCTAATTAAAACAGTGACATTTTTCTTCCCTGTTTTATCAAGGCAACAGTGAAACAGTCATATTTTGTGCACTATGCTTTTTGAACCTTTTCAAATATAGTACAGTGTTATTTATGAGAAATGCACAAAACGGATGGCAAATCGTTTTTATTGCATCAAACTGATAATTGCTGTATAATTTACTAAGGTAATCAATGTACGTTTGTTTTTGGGTACGTTTTTAAAGAAACAGTCCCTCGAAAAAATAAGAATTCTGTTATAATTTACCCATGTTGCTCCAAACCAGCATGACTTTATTACATTAAACACAAAATGGAAAAAATATGCAGATGTTGTAAGTTACTGTTTGTTATTTGCAAAAACAAATTCTTGTTTTCCTTAATCCTTAACCCACAGCATTATTTGTAATCATACAATGAAAGAATGGTGACAAAGGCATTCTGTAACATAACTGCTCTTTACTGTATTTCTCTAAACAAGCTGTATTTTCAAAAAGTGACTGAAACCTCCAGAACAGTGCTCTGAAGAAACAGAACAGTGATCTGAAGAAAACACCTATGTTGCTAAGTTAAGGTGGCTAGCATAAATTGAGCCATTCTGATATCCAGTAGCAGTGATTTAGCGCAGCAGTGATGTACAGCTGGTACAGATGGATACATTACAGCAGTTATAATCCACCCAGCCTGTAAATCTCACGCTATGCATCTTGACGCAATCAATTTGATGACTGTCGCTGGTGTTTACCTGCAGTTTCAGGAGAGACTCTCTATTATTAGACTATTTGTTCATGATGCTTCCTCTGGTTTTATCGTTCTTCTCTGAGGGTTCTGTTAGGGTGCAGTAGGAAGTGACAATAATGCTGACTCATCTCTTACCCCCGTCAATTTATTTGGTTTATAACTTTAATTGCTGTGAGCTTTGTTTCTACCCCCAAAACGAATCCCTGTATAGATGTTATTATCGAGCCAGAGTCCATAAGAAAAGAACGAAAACTTCAAGTCATCATTACAGCACACCAGGTTACCAGTTCTGTACCTAGTGAAATGTTGAGGTATGTACATTCATTTTTCTAATTACTTCATTTTTCACATGTTGCTATTGCTTTTATACTTACACATAGTAGCGCTGTCATGGCTTCAAATATACAGTATATATTTTATATATGCACATATCCACACACACACACACACACACACACACATATATGTATTGTTCTATATGTACATATACATATATAAGAAACTCTGTATCGTAAAATAAATGCTTAATTTGCATTTTCTGCAGCCATGATTTCAGTTTGATGAGGGAATGAGATCACAGATGTACTACAGCTGTCCTACACATTCCGGAGGGACAAGGACTGAGTTTGAGCTTGACAGAAATACAGAGAGAGAGAGTGTGATACCGCAATATACCTGCCACTTTCCTTTCTAACAAGAAAATGGTAAGTATGAAAAATGATATTAGGATGCATGAGTATACAGCAGAGAATATTGAAATCAGAGATGATTAAGGAAGCATTTTAACAGCAGGTTGTACAAACAGCAGCAGTAACCAGGTAAAAAACAGGTAAAGGCATGTGTAGCTGTCAGCTTTCACTCTGCTGAGATTGACTGAGGGAGAGTGAGTGATGGGAAACAAAGACACATTTTAAAGTTGTAGTGGTGCTGTGGGCTCCACAGTTCTGAGGCCTCTCTTCAATTACCCATGACATGGACGACAGATGCCGGCTCGCCTGCCAAAGGCCGCATCACTTCTCACACCCACCGACAGCCCATCATGACAACGGGAAACTTGTAAACATGAATCACTCTGCAGCTGTCATGTCTCATCCGCCCCAACCTAATTAAACAATTAGGGCAGTTCAGTAACAATCACTCACTATGACAGCCAGAGTCCGGGATATGAGGGGCCGCTCACAGGAGCCCAGCACTCGGCTACAGAGATGAGATATGTCCAGTAACATCAAAGGAGCTCATAATGATCAAGAGCCTTTCAAAGGAGTTCCTTTGGAATTAGTCTTGGTTGTTTTCACCATGTGCAATGGACATTTATTTAGTGTGATTTATTGTAAAATAGAATAAACTATTAAGAAAATATGTATGTATGCAATTACTCATCAAAACAATACAAATCATTTAAAGGCACCACCCATTATCTTTTTGCAAGTCTGCAATCCTTGCACAGACAATAACTTGAAATGTTTACAGAAAATTTTTATATGGCAGCTGACATATAAAATTGCCAAAATTTTTGGCATACAAAACAACTTCCCTCAACTGCTATTGGTCAAGCAAACACAGTTATACACAAAGATAAAAAAAAGCGATTGTGTTTGGTGTCGTGGCACAGAAATGACACTTCATACATAATTCAATGAGTAAATTGACCTATCATGTACTATATTCAATAAAATCCAT